>JANAVB010034420.1:5870915-5919683 GCA_029216955.1 Iris pallida
CTAGCCCTCCTTGGTCCCGACCAAGTGAGAAGAGGCATGCACGTCCTAGCCGCAAGAGTCCCTCTTCAGCAGTTGCTGACCGAGAAAGCTCAAGACTCCCTGGCCATTCCTCCGGAGGACCCCATTGTCGACTCAGCAGGAGACCTAATAGGCCCCTTCTCAAGTTCGAATGCACACCACAACTGCAATCCCCCAACTACATCAAGCGCGGTAGAGCCGAAATCCCAACGGAGCAAGGAAGGCGCAGACAAGACCGTCACTATCCTAACCAGATCTGCCGCAAGGCGGAACAAAAAATCTCCCCACAATTCCATAAATGCTTAATATCCTATCTTGGAATGTTCGAGGCCTGGCTAACAAACCGACACTTAGGAGAATTTCCAGCCTTTGAAAAATTCACAAAGTTGACATCTTCATCATCATCGAACCCAAAATCCCCCCCAAACGTCTTAAATCTACCCAAATGGCCCTGGGCCTTCCCATTGCGATTGCCGGCAGGCACGATATTTGGATTTTAGCCTCGAAGGATGTTAAACTCGACATCATCCAGAACTCCCAACAAGCCCTCTCTTGCTGGGTCACTCATCCCACTCTTCCGGAGCGAGTCATCCTTTCAGCGGTTCACGGCAGCTGTGTCATCGCTGAACGCAAAAGCCTTTGGAACGATCTTCTCGACATCTACCTCCACAACACCAACACCACCTGGCTTTGCATAGGGGACTTCAATGCCATCACCTGCAGAGAAGAGAAGATCGGAGGTCGTCCCACACCCCTATCAGCCATGCAAGACTTCAACGACTTCATATTCAACGCTCATCTTACTCCTCTCCAGTTCAAAGGAAGCGAATTCACCTGGTGTAATATGCAGGACGGCGATCGCCGTCAATATTCCCGTCTGGACAGAGCCCTCACCAACGCGCGCTGGCACGGAATGAGGCTCAGCTCCACCCTATCCCACCTCAACTCCGCAGAATCCGACCACGCCTCTATTCTGGTGGAGGCCAATAACATCAACCACCTTCACAAAAAGAACTTCCAATTCCTAGATTTTTGGATTGAACACCCGCAGTTCTCGAGCATCGTTGCAGAAGCCTGGAACAGCCAGGATTCCCCCAACCCTCTCACTCGGGTTTGTAACAAGCTCAAAGCCACCAGGAAAGCCCTTTCCAATTGGAGCAAACAAGCCTTTGGGGACATTTTCAAGCGATCCGCGTCGCCGAGGACGACGTCGCCCGAGCTGAAGCTAAATATCTGACTGACCGGTCCCCCGAGGCCAGAAGTGCCCTGAACCTTACCAAGGCCATGCTCAAATTCAGACTCAAAGTCGAAACCGACTTCTGGAAACAGAAAGCCAAACTGAAATGGGACAGCGACGGGGACAAAAACTCTAAATACTTCCACGCCTGCGTCAATGGCAAAAGAAATAAACTATCGATTCATCATATATCAGACGAGCACAGCATCATCAGAACTAACCAGAAGGGTATCCAAGAGGCGGCCGCCGATTACTATGCTAAGTTGTTCTCTAAGGAAATGGTCCACAAAGACTCATCATTCCTCGACCAAATCCCCACCATCATCAACGACTCCGATAACGCTTTGTTGGATCGACCCCTGTCCGAACAGGAAGTAAAAGACGCGGTGTGGGCATTGAACGTGCACAGCGCCCCCGGCCCAGACGAATTTACTGGTGTTTTCTTTCGTTTCTGCTGGGAGATTATCAAGCGGAATATCACCGACGCGGCCATTGCTTTCCTCGAAGGAGCCCACTACCCCAAAGCCATCTCCAGCACCAACCTCATCCTCATCCCGAAAAAAGACAACCCCAACTCATTCCGTGACTTCCGACCAATCAGTCTTTGCACCTTCACCAACAAAATTATATCCAAGATCATTGCCACTAGAATGACTGACATTCTCCCCAAAATCATCTCGGAGGAGCAAAGCAGTTTCGTTCGAGAAAGGAACATCCAAGACAACATCATGCTGGCCCAAGAGCTTATCACCTGCATGAAGTTCCCTGCTCGAAGGGGCAACATCGCCATCAAAATTGACATGGAGAAAGCCTACGACAGACTCGATTGGCAATTCATGATCTGGGTCTTCAGAGCTTTCGAATTTTCGGAGAATTGGACCAACATCGTGTGGAGAGCCGTCAGCAACTCTTGGTTCTCCACTATCATCAACGGCCAATCCGAGGGCTTTTTCAAATCTAGCCGCGGGGTCAGACAAGGCGATCCTCTATCATCCACAATCTTCATCATCGCAGCCGACGCCTTGAGCAGAAACCTCAACAATATGCCAAATACCCCAAATTTCCAGCATTATCACACCGCCAGCGGATGCCCCACCATCACCCACCTGGCATTCGCCGACGACTTACTTATCTTCTCTTCTGGGGATGTCGGATCGATGGAGGTAGTTCACAACACCCTGACGCGGTACTCCACATGCTCTGGCCAGAAAATCAACCATTCCAAGAGCATCATCTACGCCCACCACAACATCAAAACCGAGAATGCTACTAGTCTAACCAACCTCACTTCCTTCTCGGTGGCCCACCCCCCTTTCAACTACCTCGGCTGCCCTCTGGTGTACGGAAGATCCAACGCCAACATCTTCGAAAACCTCATCACCAAAATCAGGCACAAAATTGAAGGTTAGCATAACGCCACCCTATCCCCAGGCGGCAAAATTATCCTCATCAATCATGTCCTTAACTCCGTCCCCATCCACACCTTAGCGGCTTTCTCCCCGACCATGAAGGTCCTTGAGTCAATCGAACAGATCTTCTGCACGTTCTTCTGGGGTCATAATGATAGTCAAGACAAACACCACTGGGCTAGCTGGGACTCCATGGCCACCCCGATTGCGACCGGAGGGCTGGGTTTCACCAAACTCAATGACATCGTCAAAGCCTTCTCCATGAAATTGTGGTGGAAATTACGCACGAGCGATAACCTATGGACCAGGTTCATGAAGGCCAGATACTTTAAGCACATCCACCCAGCGATGGCCAGAGCCAATAGCAGATCCTCCGCGGCTTGGCGCTGCATTTTACGGGGCCGCGATTTTGCTGAACCGGCGATTAGACTCCATCTGGGGACGGCAAGGCCAACTTATTCCTGGAAAGATGGATCGGCGATAGCCTCATCCCGAACACCTCCGGATCCTCCAGCAACAGCAGAATCAAAGACCTGTGGAATCCCACTAATAACGAATGGTATTGGGACCGGATTCGTGATTGGACCAGCAACGAAACGGTCGACAGCATTCGTCAGCAAGGTCTTACCATTGGGCCCATTGCGGACGAGCTGAGATGGTCGCTGGAAGCTTTCGGAGCTTTCTCTGTGCGATCGGCGAGGGCCGCGATCCACGAGAACGGCCAAGAGCACTTCATTGCACGATTCTGGCATTCGTGCATCCCCAAGAAATGGTCTTTCCTCCTGTGGAGAGTCACGAGAAAGAAATTGCCAACCGACGAGATCCTTCACTCCATCAGCTTCAGCCTGGCGTCAGCTTGTAATTGTTGCGACGATCGACAGACAGAGACTATTGACCACATCTTCCGGGAGGGAAGCCTCCCCGACCAAACCTGGAGCATCCTCCACCGCATTTACAACATCACTACAGGAGACGGGCGCTTTAACGATCTCCTGGCCCTTTGGGGAGTCGCATCCCACGGCCACCAGATCATAGCAGCGGCTGCCACCTTGGTAATTTGGAAGAATCGCAACAAAGCGAGATACGAGGATCACCAATACTCCGTCGAGCAGCTTATTTGGGAAATTAAACGGCAATGCCGCAAAAGGAGTTCACTGTGCTCCCACAGCCCACCAGCATTCTGGCAACCTCTCTTCAGTTAGTATCGGCGGGCGAAGCCGCCTCCCCTGTCTTTTTGTTGGTTTCAGGCTTTCTGCCTTGTAACTACTTCAGGCTTCGGCATTTTGAGCCTTGATTAATAAAAGAAGGGGTTTTTGGAAAAATATATATATATATATATATGTATATGTGTGTATATATATCAATAGGTATGGAAATGTATATATGTGTATTGCATTTAGGCTAATGTATTCACTATTTTCTTTGTGTCTCATGTTTCAGTTTATTTTTGTCATATGCCTACATCTATATGTGGCTTTAAGTGAAATGTCAGCTATTGTCAAGACTTGGTCATGGGGGACTGCCTTGTGACAGTCCCGGTGACAGTGAGAGGGTGCCTTTGGATGAGTGAGTAAGTTTTCTGTTTCGAGTGTTCCAATTTGAGTTTTCTGTTTTGAGTTAAGTGAGTGAGAGATTGAGGACTTGGCCTTTAAGGCCAGTATTCTGAGGAAGCTAGGCAGCAAGTGGAAGCAAGGCTCGGCCTTGAGCACAGGCCTACTGGCCTTGGTGTGTGGCTAGAATTGGCCACAACAGTACTGGATAGGGCATTTAGTCTTCTGCAAGATTAGGACAGATGGAGAGTTTCTGCAGCATGCAGGAACTATATTTGAGCCCCTGCTCGATGCAACAAGTGGCAGCATGACACATTGTCCAGGCAGGATGGACTACTGCCCATGGGCAGTAGATAGGCCAATTGGCCTTTTCTCCGTGAGCATTGGCCATAGGCCTATGAAATCAATAAGTATCAGCCCCTTTGTTCAGTGCATGAGTGTCCTAGTATCAGTGTCTAAGTGTCCATCCTAATAGCAGTGAGAGAGTGTCATGGGTTGAGTGTTTTAGAGGGTGTGTATTAGTGAGTTAGTGTTTTAGTGTCAGTTAGTAAGTGTTAGTTGAGTATCTATGTATCAGTTAAGTATCAAACTTAAAACTTCTAGGTATAACATATGTATCATATAAAAGAAGATCTTGATGTGTTACCCTATCTATGTATCAGTCATTTAGTGGTTGATATCTTGTATTAGTGAGTGAGAGCAAAGGCTATTGGCCTTTGTGTTCGAGAAAAGGGAGGGGCTACTGGCCTTTGGGGATTAAACCCCATTTCATTCAGTGCAGGAGGAGTAAAATGGCAGAGCAGTGCACCCTGCACTGCTACAATGCAGTGGTAAGGCTGTACTTGGTAGCAGGCCATGTTGGCCTTGGCTGTTTGGCCTTATAGCCATGGTAGTGGCAGGGGTCTCCCTGTTACAGGGATGCCCAGGTGAGTGCTTGGCCTCTTCGGCCTTTTAGCCTGTGTTAGAGATAGGTAATCTAGATAATTACCTAGTATGTTTAGGAAATAAAGATAAGGTGTTCAAATAGGTCATAAGAGAGTTACCTATAAAGAATGGTTAGGTAAAGGATTTACCTAATAGATAAATAGGTAATGAGAATTTCCTAATTTAAGTTAAGGTAATGGGGGTTTTACCTACAATTAAGATACCAAGGTATAGGTAAGGTTATTGCCTATCAAATTAAGGTAAGGAATTACCTATATCTTGGTATGAACTATAGTAGATAACCTAGAATTGGTAAATGAGAATATTGCCTATCTAAGTTAAAGTAGGGGTATTACCTAGATATGTAGGTAATATCCAATATATAGATAACATAGGTATCTAGGGAGGTAATAACTTAAAATGGGTTAACCTAACCTAGATTGACTCTACTTGACCAAGGTTGACCAGTTTGACCTAAAAGTCAACCCTTGAGTCAAATTGACCTAGTTTGACCCCCGAAAGCCAGTTTGACCTAGATTGCATATCACACACTAGAAAATCATGTTTAACTCTATTTATCAACAATTAACAATGTATATCTCATCTTTAGGTCGTTGTGACTCTATTTTGGGCCTCGATTCACATTTACTGTTCTGGACCGCAGGCGAGTACATTCTCTGATAATTTTTTCTGCTTTGATACGTTCTATATATATTCAGTTGTAGTGTTTTACTTGATTTCCAACACGAGGATACACGGACTAGTATACGTTGGATCCTGTCATGAGATGTTATTTCCGGTTAACCTGGTATATCGATACTTGTTTGATATTGTTTCTTGTACTTGTATAGACACCGATTTGGAAGTGGACTGGCCCTTGCTTCTTGAATCCTGTGCCATAACGTGTCATGGTTGGATCCATTATACTATTCGGGGGATTTGAGAGTTATTAGAGCTTATGTGATCAATACCTCACTTGTTTACTCGCTTGTGCATAGCTCACCCTTACCACACGTATGGTGTAGCCTAACCTTACACTACTTGTGTTTAGATTTCCATTGTGGATGGCCTGATCCATTATGCTAGTACTTGTGCATAGCCAGTTAAATGTAATAGCCTGATCTGGACCTAAGTCGATCACATAACACTCTAATATCTCAAGGTACCATTTATACCATATATTATACTCAGACTGCCTGTATTACTTCATATTCCAGTTTTACTATATATTTGCTTACCATGACATGATTACCAGTTTATCTTGTACCTCTTACTTTCCAGTTTTGATATTCTATCATGTACCTCATTATAACTGTTTATTATAGCAATTGTAAATTTAATGGAACTGTTGTTGGCATCTGTACTTCGCTTCAATCCTGACTGGATATTATTTTTTAGAGGACTTAGAGGCTTGTTGCACAACCTAGTATGGGTGTGGGATAGATGTGGACAGTGATCAGGACTTGCCTGTGGAGCCAGTGCTCATAGAGGACGCACCTCCAGAAGTTACATAGTTTTAGCTAGGTTTTGCTGGATTTGTTTCCAGATTGATACACTTGGGTCTGTATTATTATTTTGGATTATACTATGTCTTAGACTTCTAAAGTGGTAGTCTCATCTATAGGTCGATGTGACTCCATTTTAGGCGTCGATTCACATTTACTGTTCCGAACACCAAGCGAGTATATTCTTCGATAGTTTTATTGCTTTGATACTTTCTATATATATTCAGTTGTAGTGTATTACTTGATTTTTGGCACTAGGATACACGGACTAGTATATGTTGGATCCCATCATAAGATGTTATTTCTAGTTAACCTGGTATACTAGTACTTGTTTGATACTGTTTCTTGCACTTGTATAGACACCGATTTGGGAGTGGGCTGACCCCCTGCTTCTTGAATCTCGTGTCATAATGTGTCATGGTTGGACCCATTATACTATTCGGGGGATTGGAGAGTTATTAGACTTTATGTGATCAAAACCCCACTTGTTTACTCGCTTGTGCATAGCTCACCCTAGTCACACGTAGGGTATAGCCTGGCCTTATACTACTTGTGCATAGCTTTCCATTGTGGCCGGCCTGATCCATTATACTGATGCTTGTGCATAGCTGGTCTAATGGAATAGCCTGATCTGGATCCAAGCCGATCACATAACACTCTAATATCTCAAGGCACCGTTTATACCATATATTATACTCAGGCTGCCAGTGTTACTTCATATTCCAGTCTTACTATATATTCGCTAACCATGACGTGATTACCAGTTTATCTTGTACTTCTTACTTTCCAGTTTTGATATTCTATCATGTACCTCATTTAACAGTTTATTATAGCACTTGTCAATTTAATGGAACTGCTGTGGCATCTGTACTTCGCTCCAATCCTGACAGGATTTTTTTTAGAAGACTTAGAGGCTAGTTGCGTGACCTACTAGGGGTCTGGGATAGATAAGGACACTGATCAGGACTTGCATGTGGAGCCGGTACACATAGAGGACGTACTTCCAGAAGTGACTTAGTTTTAGCTAGGTTTTACTCGATTTGTTTCCAGATTGATACACTTGGGTCTGTATTATTAATTTGGATTGTACTATGTTTTAGACTTCTGTCACTCCCCGCAACCACTTTCCGGGATACAAGTGCGTGTCCAAGCCAGCCTACGCCGTAGTGTCGACGGTAGAATGCTGTCAAGGCCATGATGCTCAAAATCACATAAAATAAAAACTTTATGGCTCATTCACAAAACTAACCAATTTACAATAATCACAAGTTTTACATTTAAAGAAAAGTATAATGTCTTATAAATATTGATTCAACACTTCTAGCTAACTATTCTTCTAGGGTTTTGCCTTCAAATATACCGGTATCTCCCCAATGCTAAGGGTAGTCGCAACTAACCTGAAAAATAGGTTTTCAGTCAGGAATGGAATGAGTACAATTCATTGAGTGTAGTTCCAATATATGATAACGACTATAATACAGAGGTTAGCCATAAAATACATGATGAAATAATCAGGATAATGGTTACAAGAGGCATGGAAAAAGGAGACAGGAACTACATGACAACAGTAAATGAGTAATACCAAAGAAAATACTATCTATGTGTTTAAAGTACCTTTTTGATATATGATCGTTCTAGGGACAGTTACACTACGATGTCTAAATAGCAATAAAATAAACAATGTCTACGATGTCTACTTTGCAAGAAATAAAACAATATCTACGATGTCTACAATGTCTACGTTCAGATCACACATTTTTTTGGTACTTCCCCTTCCCGATACTAGAGGTAAGAATACGACAAGGTATGAAAAAGAGACAAGAATCAAATATAGAATGATAACAATAAAATATAGTAATAATCAAATAGAAAACAAACAACAAATATACTCGCCTGGGGTCCTTAGCTGGTAAATCAGATAGTACCATTGTGTCCGGAATCGTCTGATTGGCTACTGTCAATGTGAAGGATTCGAAATTCGCAAGAAAAGTAATAATACGATTAGCGCGTTCAATGGCTTATAATCAAAGAGGATTTCGTAACTAATACATGTATCTATTTTAGAAATACATTTAGGGCATAATCAATATTTGAAACCCATTTAAGAAATATCTACTATTTATATCAAATCTATTAAAATACTTATATGCAAAAATCTCTATATTAAAAGTACTTATCTTTTATTTTGAAAATATATCTACTAGCCATAAAATCCAAAAATTATTATAAGCTCTTTATGTATAACAAAACTCCAAAAGCCCATTATATTTATAATTGATATCCAACTAAAATATATAAAATATCTTAATCTGGAAATGCCCGACAAAACATACAAAATAGGCCATGGCCCAACTTAGAAAAGGCAATTTTTAATATATGTCAAGGCTCACAATAATGGCTCAATTTAAACTTATAGGTGTATAGCCCAAAATAACTTACAAGACAACTAATATGTTATATTAACTAAATAATCCTAAGCCCAAAACCACATTTGTTACAAGTATAGTTTCTAGGAAAATTATTTAATACACATAGTTAATAAAACAGTACCACTAATTAATACCCAAAACATTATACTACTTATAATAACAATACACATGTATATACTTACTAATATACACTGATATAATAACAAAATCAATACAAAGAGTAATAATAAGGAGAGCTGTTAACACCCTTCCTCCACCGCATTTTTTGTAAAAAATCTAATATAAAATACAATTAACCTTCCTCCTTTAAAACAACAGTGGCTCTCCCTTACTTTAAGAGACATCTTTATGAATAATTGTAGAGAGAGAGAGCAGAGAAAGGAATTGAGTGAAGAGAGATTGAAGAGGAGTAAACACACCTGAGCTTTCGAAAATTGGCCGCTCACCGGTCGACTCGTCGTCAGAGGGCTCAGGCGCGGGAAGGAGGTATGGAGCCAGGTGGGGTCTGTGACATAACCAGTGCAGCTTGCTCGCGCGGCCAGAGAGGCGTACAGCGTCAGCACGACCGAGGGCGCGGACGCACGAGCTAGGCTAGCGGCCGGTTGGTTTCGTTGAGGTCGTCTGAGCAGATCTATAGGCACGGTGGTGGACGGTGGAGGCTTCGGATTACACGGGGTGCTCGGGGATGCGTGCACGTGGCTCGGCCCGGCCAAGGCGTCTTCAGCGGGCGGCGTCGAGCGGAGAATGGCGTCACGGCACGGCGCTCGCGTTAAGGCAGGATGCGAGCTTGGCGGAGAGGGGCGCGGTGGACACGACACACCTGGAGTCTTGGCGTTCGTGGTAAGGAATTGGTCGAGGCACGACTGCGGAGTCGGGTGGCGGAAAGAGCAGGATTAGGTTTTGGTCTGATTTGTTTTTCTTCTGTATTTTCTTTTCCAGTTTGGTTGGTGGGGTATCAGACACTAGAAATGTAGTATCCGACATGGAGATGGTTGGATATTAGAAAATGGGATCATGACACTCGTGGTCGGAACTTGGTTGACACAAATGTGCATGTCACTCCCCAGATCCAGAATACTAGAGAGCGGGAGACAAACACAGCCAGCTACGTACATTAAGTGCAACCCACCTCACAATACGGTCACGGCTGTCTAGATGCATGAGGATTTATTTACAAGCCAACAGTCTCTTATGGCCAAGAACAAGCCTAGTGTCCCAATCTCAAGCAAGCAAATAATTGTTACAAGATGTTAGATCATCAGACATACAAAGTAAAGCATCACAAACATTACATATTCAGATGATCATGAAGCTAGTCATACAAAATATGAGACTAGCAAAAGTTAAGTCATACATGATCAACCCTATGATTTGTCAATCATGTTACAGCCCTTAGGCAGACAGAAATAAGTTTCAACACGAGCTAACACGTGCTCGGTGGCTAAACGACTCAAAAGAATAAGTTACATTAAAGTATGAGAGCAAAATAAGAAAACCTACTCATTGTCACGGTTACGCCTGGTGTTCACCATCTTGCTGAAAGGAAGGTAGATCCTCGGGTATCACTCCGAAATTTGGCCATACAAAACCAGCTGGGTCAGACCCCAGAAAGAGCAAGTGCCACAAGGGAGGCTCCACTTAGGAACTAAAACCAGCATATAATAAACAGAAGAATAGATAAATAAATATAATATAATAACATAAAAGACAGAGTTAGAAGATCACGCTAGCTTGCATTAGGAAAACAAGAGAAGGAATATAATTTCCATGTTAATCATGAGACAATCATTCAGACATGGCCAATCAAGTCCTACGGTTTGCTATCATTAGCTAACTAGGGTTGTCACATGCCTAGTTACTAACAAGATGTAGTAAGATATTCCCGTAGTCACAAGTCCTGCAGACTATCCAGGTTATCCAGGCAAGGTTACAAGAGTTTATCAAGAATTAAGAAAATTATTAGGTGACTTAGAGTGCAACACATGATAGTGTGCTGAAAATGTGCCCTACTTGTCGGTAGGCTACAAGTCCACAAGTGTGGCCGGGATAACATGATCGCCTTTAACTGAAAAATCTCTCTGTATGAACTACTTGATCAATCTAGTCATTTACCTAGTCAGATTCATTATGAATTCTTGACCGTGGTAACCAGGAATCCATGTCCTAGACATGATGTAAGATGAGACAGGTAGCTTGTATAGGGATAATTAACCACAGAGTCAAGGCAAGAGTTACACTAGCAAGACAGAAATAGCTATCGCAACAGTAATCAAGCTTATATATGTCATGTCAGGTTTCATGTCAAGAGTACTTGTCATGAGTGAGCCTCGACGGGCCACTATCAAGATTAGACAAGACGGGTTCATGTTATCATGTTCAAGCCAAGTCAATAATCAGTTCAAATCTTATCAAGCTCAAGTTCTATCATGCATAGTGTTAACAAGTTATCAAGTTGGGATCGTATTGTCATGTCGTGTTCAGGTCAGGTTCTGGTTACAGTCAAATACTGTCATGCTCAAGTTACTGGTTCCATAGTAGATAGTAGTCAAGTCGGATCGTTACAAGATAGGCCAAGTACAGGGTACATGTATATAACAAAACATTACAAAAGAACAAGCATGGAGATACACTGGTTATTAGGCACACGATAATTGGCATGCAGGATGAGAACGACACGCGGCGCCAGGTGGCGCTTGGCGAGAAGCACAGAGTGGCACGCGGCAAGTGGTGCTGGGCCAAGTGGTGCTCGACCGAAGGGCGTACAAGTAGCGCTGGGCCAAGGGGTGCACGACCAGAATAGCGCGATGCTAAGGAGCGCACGGCGCTAGGTGGCGCTCGACGAGAAGCGCGAGGTGGCGTGCGACAAGTGGCGCTGGGCCAAGTGGAGCACGACCGAAGGACGCGGCTCTAAAGAGCGCACGACCAGAATAGCACGGCACTAAGGAGCACGTACACACAACGAGATATCATGACGCTAAAAAGCACGCGCACACTGTTCATCTTCTCCAGTTAGCACAAAATGCTTAGTTGAACCCATGAACTTCAAAATGCCATAACGCCTCCAAAAAGAGTCGAAATCAAGCTTTTGAAAGGTCAAAATTGGGTAGAACTGAATTTTCTAGAACATGGAGCAACTGGTTTTTGAAAATATCAAGTTCTAATAGATCAAAACCAAAGAAAACAAAAAAATCTTAAGACTTAGATCTATAAAAGTCTATCCATCAAAACCAAAAATGCCAAGTCCTAAAGAAGCTTAGAATCATGCAAGAAAGAGAATGGAACAATAAAACTTGAGATCCATCATGAAGCAAGTTGCACTTGCCTATGGTTTCTATGTAGGTGGAGAGGAGTAAATGAAGAAGAAGAATAAATAAATGAGAAGTAATGGAGGAGAGAGAGAGGAGTTGACTTATATATCAACCTCTCCTTTTTAACACAAACCAAACCAAACCAAGAAAAGCCAAGCCAAGCCGAACCAAAATAAACCAAGCCAAAGCTAAGCAAGACAAGTCAAAACACGGGTCACCTGACAATCATCAGAATTTTGTACACATATACTGAAAATATGTATAACAAAAAATGGGAGTGACAACTCTACCCGCCTTAAAAGAATTCCATCGTCGAAATTTAATCAAGAGGCTAGAGATGTCGGGGCAAGTTATACTAACTACAGGAAATCTACGACTAATAGTCAATCAAACTATCATTCATGCAAGCAAGGAATTTGAAGCATAAGGCATAAAGAAGACATTATACCTTATGAGTCAAACAGGTGTGGATATCATGATCGGATATCATCCTCATGTTCCCAAGTTGACTCACCCAAAGAGTGATGACCACAGGCAATACAGACTAAACTAATAGTCTTGTTCTTAAGTACCTTCTCTCTTCGGTCCAATATTGATACGGGCCATTCCTCATACGAAAGGTTGGTACCAATAACCAATTTCGAATGATCAAGGATATGGCTTGGATCCGGAATGTATCGTCGTAATTGGGATACATGGAATACGTCATGTTCCTCACGAAACGATGGTGAAAGAGCGAGATGATAGGACACATCACCTACTCGCTCGAAAATATCAAATAGCCCTATATTACTAGGACTAAGCTTTCCCCTTACGCCGAATTGAATGATGCCACGGGTAGGCGAGATCCTAAGGAATACGTGGTCGTCGATAGAAAACTCAAGAGAACGCCGATGAGAATCGGGCCAATGGTGCTAACGATCTTGTACAACTCGAAGATGATATCTAACTTGTCTGACCACCTCGATAGTCTGAGTAACCATTTTTGGACCAAGCATCTGCCTTTCGCCTACATCATCCTAGGCTAAAGGTGATCTGCACTTTCTGCCATATAGTGCCTCAAATGGGGCCATCTGGATACTGGCCTGGAAACTGTTATTATAGGAGAACTCCACGAAGTGTAGGTGATCTTTCCATGAACCACCAAAGTCAAGTGTATAGGATTGTAACATATCCTTGAGAGTTTGAATCGTGCGCTCTGATTGACCATCTGTCTACGGATGATAAACTCAACTAAACTTGAAATGAGTTCCCAAACTCTCTTGAAGACTTCGCCAAAAGTGTGACGTAAACCTTGAATCTTTGTCTAATACGATACTGACTGGCACTCCATGCAATATGACTATCTGTCTAAGATACATCTCTGCTAGCTGATCCGTTGACTGACCAATTCTGAAAGAATGAAAATAAGCTACCTTTGTGAGTCTGTCAACTATAACCCATTTAGCATAACTTCCAGCTGGGGATTTAGGTAACCCAATTACAAAATCCATGGTAATATGCTCCTATTTCCATTCTGGGATCGATAAAGGTTGAAGAAGTCCAGCTGGCCTTTGATGTTTAGCTTTAACTTATTGGCAAACTAAATAATGAGAGACAAACCGAGCTATCTCCCTCTTTATGTTATTACACCAGAAATACTGACGAATATCATGATACATCTTCGTGCTACCAGGATAATTGAATATTGTGAACTGTGAGCCTCTGCTATGATCTCTTGCCTGATGTCACTACTGGGCACACAAAGACGCCTTCCATGTCGAAGCGTGCCATCTTCGTGAATGCATAACTCTGCTCTCAATCCTGCTTCACATTCTGCCCTAAGCCATTGAAGCTTAGAATCTGATGAATGTGCTATCTTGATTCTCTCAACTATACTAGACTGAACTTGCATACTGGCCACCAATGCCATATTGGTAGGAAGAACTATCTCTATACCCATCTTCTGAAGATCTGCTAATAACTCTTGCTGTGCTGTTAGAAAATAAGCTCATGCTCTTCTACTCAACGTATTTGCAACTACGTTGGCCTTTCCAGGATGATACTGCAGGTTGATGTCGTAGTCCACTAGTAACTCTAGCCATCTCCTCTGACACATGTTAAGATCCTTCTGGTAAACACATACTTTAGACTCTTGTGGTTGGCAAAAATCTTTATCCGATCTCCATACAAGTAATGCCTTCAAAGCTTAAGTGCAAAAACCACCGCTGCTAACTCCAAGTTATGGGTTGTGTAATTCTTCTCATGATCACGAAGTTGACATGACGTATAAGCTACTACCTTGCCATGTTACATTAAGATGCATCATAATCCTCTGCCTGAAGCGTCGTAATAAACTGAGAATCCTCTAGTCCCATTTGGAAGCGTGAGAATGGGTGCCATCATCAATCCTTGCTTCAATTTCTCGAATGAACTATGACACTCTGATGTCCAAGAAAACTGTACATCCTTATGGGTCAACTGCATTAAAGGTGCTGAAATTCGAGCAGAGTCTGATACGCATCGCCAGTAATAGCCTGCCAATTCTAGAAAATAAACTTCTGCGACGGTACTAGGTACTGGCCATGTCTTTATAGCTACTATCTTCTGGGGGTCTATTTCCACTCCATCTCTGGTGATGATGTGACCTAAGTACGAAATGTGATCAAACCAAAATTTATACTTACTGAACTTCGCGTACAACTGGTGCTCTCTAAGAATCTGAAGGACCACTCGGAGATGCTGCTCATCTCTGCTTCACTCTTGCTATAAAATAAGATGTCGTCTATAAACACTATCACAAACTGATCCAAATAAGACATAAATATACGATTCATGAGATCCATGAATACTGCTGGCGCATTGGTCGCTCCGAATGGCATAATAAGAAACTTCCAATGCCCATATCTAGATCTGAATGTCGTATTCGGGATGTCTTGTTCTCTGACTCTGGTCTTATGGTACCTCGACCGTAATTCAATCTTCGAGAAAACTACTGCTTCACTGAGTTGATGGAGTAAGTCATCTATCCTTGGTAGGAGATATTTGTTCTTGATTGTTACATAATTCAAGGTATGATAATCAACACATAATCTTGACGTACCATCCTTCTTCATAAGAAGTATCGGGGCTCCCCAAGGTGATCCACTAGCACGAATGAATCCCTTCGTTCTGAGTTCTTCAATCATCTTGTACATGTTTTCCAATTCTGATGGTGCTATTCTGTAGACTCTCTCTGATACTGGTGCTTTCCCTGGAATCAAATCAATGGTGAACTCTATTTCTCTCTCTCGCGGCATGCCTGGAAGCTCTTCGGGAAATACGTAAG
The DNA here is from genome assembly GCA_029216955.1 of Iris pallida. Taxonomy (NCBI): domain Eukaryota; kingdom Viridiplantae; phylum Streptophyta; class Magnoliopsida; order Asparagales; family Iridaceae; genus Iris; species Iris pallida. The sequence continues at coordinate 5,886,603 of JANAVB010034420.1, forward strand.
AAAATTCTTCTACTACTCTGGAAAACTGAACTGCTCCTGCTATTGCCATCCGCAGGACTAGTGGAGAAGGTTCTAGTTTTCCTCAAGAAAATGAAAACCCTACTTCGCCAGGGATACCAAAAATAATCCTGTCAACTTGGCAGTCTATTCATGCGTACTGATCCTTCAACCAATCCATTCCTAGGACCACATCATAGTCGGCCATCGAAAATTCTATCAATCTAGTGGGAAACTCTCTACCGCTAACTATGATTCGACACGAGGAAAAGACTCTATCTACTCCTACAAGACTGTTACCAGTAAGTATATTGAGCCTTACTGATAATGACTCTCGCTCCAGTCCTATCCGTGTTGTGAATCGTGCAGACATAAATTAATGCGATGCACCCGTATCAAATAATACTGATGTTGGAAAAGAATTAACGAGAATGGTACCTGCCACCACCTCACTTGATGCCAATTCTTTTGCCACGATCAAAGCCATAGCTTGACACTGCCCTCTCCGTGCTGGTCCCCTCTGCTGGTAACCTCTCTGCCTGTTCTGAATCTGAGCTTGGGTCTGAACATACTGTTGCGTCCTCTGCTGCTGGAAGGCTTGTGCCTGAGACGGCAATGGACTCGGAGGCTGGTACTGCTACTACTGGACTAGTGCTGGTGTCCAAACTGATGGACTGGTTAGGGTTGATGAAGATGAACTAACTCTATACGGGCCGGACCCTATCATGTGGTACGGTGCCCCACAAGCAAAGAATAACCTTTGTGATCTACGATACTCTGAAATTACGTGCCCAGGCTTCCCACAATGAGAGCAGCCCATTGTGGAAGATTGTTTCTGCTTCTGCTGTTGTGGATATGTTGGAGTCGAGTGTTGAACCGGCGAAACTGTGGTCGTCCTCCTAGGAGCTCCAACAGTTGAAGCCCTAGCTGTCGGGGCTGGTGTTCATGACTTAGACAACTGTCTATGAGGCCTCTTCCGTCCTCCAGTTTGATCTACTATCCTTTGTAAAATATATACATGCCGCCTTGCTGCTCGTAAAACAGCATCAAATGTCTGGTGCTCAAACTGCTCTACTGCTAGAATGATCTCTAGGTGGAGTCCCTGCGACCGGTCCAATTCGGTCGCCACCAAGGTGGAGCAAACCGACTAAGCCTAGAAAACTCGGTCGTATATCCATCGACCGTCCTTCCCATCTGCTTGAGATTGTTAAACCTTGTATGTAAATTATACCGAGCTACTGCATCAAAGTACTTCATCTGAAATTTGTCACTGAATATCGCCAACAAGACAAGGGTCACCAAACCAATTGCTAGCATCGCCCACCAGCTGCGGGCTAAGTCTAATAATTGCAGGCACACAACAACCACCTTCTCTTTTTCTAGAATCCGAGCTACCTCCAGAATAACCTCTATATCATAAAGCCAAGAATCAGCAGCAATAGCATCTTCACTGCCGTCAAAGAAGGGAGGGTTTAGGCCCTTGAAGCTGTTAGCCGTATTGTTTCCTTTATATCCCACTCTGTCCATAGCATCTTGTACGATCTTGTAACGCAAGCAAGTCCCGGATGAGTCCTATCAGGATTCTATTATCAGGCTCTACATGCTGGACTACATGAACTGGTGGCTCTTGATCCCCGGAAGCCATAACTCGGGATGCTGCCCCTGAATGCTGGGTTTGGTCCCCAGGTTGTGGCTGGTTCACTTGTTGTTGCTGGTTCTCTGGAGGTGCTCCAGCTGGCTGATCGGTAGGACCAGGAATAATGCTACTGAAGAAAATGACATTGGGAACAATAAGGACGGACCAGGATAGATCAAGGATAAAGCACCTTATCAGGTCAAGATTCAGGAAGATTAGAAAGCACGAGTAGGGATCTAGGGCGAATGGTGATTGAGACATTTATTTAGTAAAACCCTCATATATCTTGATTTACAAGACCTGCATGGGCCACCACTTAACCCGTGTCACACCCCAGATCCAGAATACTGGAGAGCGGAGGACAGACACAGCCAGCTACATACATTGAAGTGCAACCCACCTCACAATACGGTCACGGCTGTCTAGATACATGAGGGTTTATCTACAAGCCAACAGTCTCTTATGAACAAGCCTAGTGTCTCAATCTCAAGCAAGCAAATAATTGTTACAAGATGTTAGATCATCAGACATACAAAGTAAGGCATCCCAAATATTACATATTCAGATGATCATGAAGCTAGTCATACAAAATGCGAGACTAGCAAGAGTTAAGTCATACATGATCAACCCTAGAATTTGTCAATCATGTTACAGCCCTTAGGCAGACAAAAATAAGTTTCAACACGAGCTAACATGTGCTCGGCGGCTAAACACCTCAAAAGAATAAGTTATATTAGAGTGGGAGAGCAAAATAAGAAAACCCACTCGTTGCCATGGTTACGCCTAGTGTTCACCATCTGGCTAAAAGGCAGGTAGATCCTCGGGTATCACTCCGAAATCTGGCCATACAAAACCAGCTGGGGCAGACCCCAAAAAAAGCAAGTGCCACAAGGGAGGCTCCACTTAGGAACTAAAACCAGCATATAATAAACAGAAGAATAGATAAATAAACATAATATAATAACATGAAAGACAGAGTTAGAAGATCATGCTAGCTTGCATTAGAAAAGTAAGAGGTGGAATATAATTTCCATGTTAATCATGAGACAATCATTCAGGCACGGCTAATCAAGTCCTACGGTTTGCTATCATTAGCTAACTAGGGTTGTCATAGGCCTAGTTACTAACAAGATGCAGTGAGATATTCCTGCAGTCACAAGCCCTGCAAAATATCCAGGTTATTCAGGCGAGGTTACAATATTTTATCAAGAATTAAGATAATTATTAGGTGACTTAGAGTGCAACACATGACAGTGTACTAGAAATGCGCCCTACTCATCGGTAGGCTACAAGTCCACAGGTGTGGCCGGCATAACAGGATCGCCTTTAACTAGGAAATCTCTCTGTATGAACTATTTGATCAATCTAGTCATTTACCTAGTTAGATTAATTATGAATTCCTGACCGTGGTAACCAGGAACCATGTCCTAGACATGATACAAAATGAGACAGGTAGCTTGTATAGGCATAATCAACCATGGAGTCAAGTTAAGAGTTACACTAGCAAGAAAGGAATAGCTGTCGCAACAGCAATCAAGATTATACATGTCATGTCAGGTTTACTTGTCATGTCAAGAGTACCTGTCAGGAGTGCGCCTCGACGGGCTACTATCAAGATTATAAAAGACAGGTTCATGTTATCATGTTCAAGCCAACTCAATAATCAGTTCAAATCTCATCAAGCTCAAGTTCTATTATGCGTAGTATTGACAAGTTATCAAGTCGGGATCGCATTATCATGTCATGTTCTGGTCAGGTTCTGGTTACAGTCAAGTACTATCATGCTTAAGTTACTGGTTCCATGGTGGATAGTACTCAAGTCGGGTCGTTACAAGAAAGGCCAAGTACAGGGTATATGTATATAACAAGACGTTACAAGAGAACAAGCATAAAGATACACTGGTTATTAGGCGCACGATAATTGGCACGTGCGACGAGAACAGCGTGCGGCGCTAGGTGGCGCTCGGCAAAAAGCGCAGGGTGGCACGCGACAAGTGGCATTGGGCCAAGTGGCACACGACCGTAGGGTGCGGCGCTAAAGTGCACACGACCAGAATAGCTCGACGCTAAAGAGCACGCGACACTAGGTGGCGCTCAGTGAGAAGTGCGGGGTGGTGCTGGGCTAAGTGGCGCACGACCGAAGGGCGCAGCACTAATGAGCGCATGACCTGAATAGCACAGCGCTAAGCAGCGCATGCACGCAACGAGATGGCTCGGCGCTAAAGAGCGCGCACACACTATTCATCTTCTCCAACCAGCACATAATGCTTAGTTGAACCCATGAATTTCAAAATGCCATAACTCCTCAAAAAAGTGTCGAAATTAAGCTTTTCAAAGGTCAAAATTAGGTAGAACAAAATTTTCTACAACATGGAGCGACTGGTTTTCGAAAATATCAACTTTTAATAGATCAAAACCAAAGAAAACAAGAAAATCTTAAGACTTAGATCTACGAAAATCCATCCATCAAAACAAAAAATGCCAAGTCCTAAAGAAGCTTAGAATCATGAAAGGAAGAGAATGGAACAATGAAACTTGAGATACATCATGAAGCAAGTTACACTTGCCTAAGATTTTTATGTAGGTGGAGAGGAGTAAATGAAGAAGAAGAAAAAATAAATGAGAAGTAATAGAGGAGAGGGAGAGAGGAGTTGACTTATATATCAACCTCTCCATCTCAACCCAAACCAAACCAAACCAAGAAAAGCCAAGCCAAGCCGAACCGAAATAAACCAAGCCAAAGCTAATCAAGACAAGTCAAAACACGGGTCACCTGACAAACGTCAGAATTTCGTACACGTATACTAAAAATAGGTATAATGAAAAATAGGAGTGACAGTGCACGAGCACAGATTTATGTGTGTTCACAATTTTGGTTGTTGGACACGATTTTGTGATTTTTTGCTGTTGGCAGAGTTTGGTGTCATCGTCCGTGGCGTCATTAATGGGTCGGGGTGGTTCTGTCGGGTCGACGGACGAAGGCAATGGTATTGAAGGTGGTGGTGTTTGTGGTGGTCAGAATAGTAGAATGGTGGTTGGTGCTGTAGTGTCTTGGTCGAGGGTGTTGGCGGTTGCCGCCGGAGTGGCGATGATGTGGAGGTCGAGGAAAAAGAAGGATTCATATGCATTCGATCACATATGAGGGAGAAGGGATTGTGAGTCAGGAGAGATGATGCTCTTCATATATTATATGAATGATAAGATTGTATATGACCAAAAGACTATCCAGAGGTTGGGTTGGTTGATGTTGCTTATTTATATACGTGAATTTGGATTGGTGTTAATCCTAGGAGGATTAAAAGAATCAAATTAAATTTTGATTCAGGTGTGAAAGCAGGGTCTCTGAGTATTCGCACAAGAAAATCAGAATATTCTGATATAGTTTAGTATTAGAATCTTCCAAGATAAATCTTATCAAAGTTTTAAATCAAATAAAATATTTAGACATGAGTTCAATTTTATTCAAAAACCAACCATGGGTAATTATATTAATCACTTTGATATCATCAAGTAAATGAATTCGAGTTTAAATCAAACAAGCTATCAACATAACAATTATAAAATAATATTCAATATTATCAAAATAATTAAATAATACAAATTTTAGGTCATAGTCAAATAATCGACTTTCATAACGCTTTGAAATGAATTCAACATTAGCGTAAATAATATAATCTCGAGAATTATATTTGAGAAATAAATTGAAAGTCCTTTTTGTTGATAAATACTTATAATTTTAAATTCCTTTTCGAAACCAAATCATTTGAAAGCCCAAGAGAATAATCAACCATCTTTTATAATTAAAATATAAAAATTAAGATAATTACTAAAATTAATTAGTGCTTCCAACCCACAACTTTTGTAAACAAGTTTTGGAAAGCATATAAATAACGAAATATCTTTTACAAAGTTCGTCAAAAAATTTATTTTTTTAAACACAATAATTTAAGAAGAAAAATAATTTTGAAAATCTGGAAAGAGGATTACAAATCTACCCACCTTAGAAATAAGTTTGTCCTCAAATTTAAGGACTAGGGTAGACGGACTTGGTTGGTCGGAGAAAAGATAGAAAAAAATTTAGGGTAAGAAATTATTGATCAACTAGGTGAAAAGAAAAGAAAGGAAAATTTAGAGTTAAGATTAGAGTTAGGGATTTGGATTAGAAATTTGTGAATTAGGTTTAGGAATTTGGGAATTAGGGTTAGGGTTAGGGATTTGGATTAGATGTTTGGGAATTAATCTCTTTCAAAGTTCCAATCAAACAACCTGGTAAAATTTCAATCCAAAATAAGAATTTAAAATAATACTAACATTACCAACCAATATTTAAAACATTTTTGTGAGTCTAAAATCTTAAAATAACTGATAATAATAACTCTAGAAGTACACTTTATAAAAGCAAACTCGTAAAATATTTTGTCATTCAATATGTATAATTACTTTTTCAAACCCAAAACTTTTTTGCAACACAAAAAAAAATATAAATATAATAATTAAAATAAATATGATTTTATAAAAAAATATTAATTTTTTTACAAAATTGGGAAGTGGGCTTACAATTCTACCCACCTTAGAAATGTTTGACCTCGAAATTTCAAGGGAAAGGACTAGGCACTACTAAGAACATAATCAAGAAAGTGATACGACTAAACAAATTAGATGAGCGTACTTGCGGATAGAATCGAAATAATAGTAAAAGAAAATGTGGGTTGGCACGATCAATTTTACTCAAATGATCTAGTAACGACCAAAATTGCTTAAGAACGATCAAAACTTAGAGAAAGCCTAAACATGGTTAAAGTCACCAGAATGTAGCTAGATGTAGTCACGATCAAGGTTAATCATGCAAGTCATCCAAGAATGATCAAACTAAAAGTTGGCATGAGCATGAACCAAATCATAATAGTGGACTAGAAATTTAAACATTAGCAATAACTAAGCTAAAGTATAGGAACGATTATGATTATAGTCAAATTGTTTAGTCATGATCAAAGTCGTTTAGGAATGGTCAAAATTCAAATTTGTTTGGCACAATTAACTCGATTAACTTATTTAGGCAAAATTATTTAGGCACGATTACTGAGTCATAATCTAGAAGAATATGCGAATCGACTCGATCGAAATATAGTCAAAATGGTCTAGTTGCGATCAGAAAGTCGTAAGGATGATCAAAATCATTTTTAGCATGATTCAATCATGTAGGCATGATTATAGAGTCATAATCTATGTATAATTATGAATATAGTAGAAAGAATTTACAATACGCTTAAATGATTTCTATGGAAAAATAATAACAATATGAAAAAAATAAAAAGATAAAAGAAAGGGTTCAAGAGATGAAAGGATAAAAATAATCAAATTTTAGTCGAGTGTTCACGAAATTGTGAACCATAAAAATCAATAGTCACATGCCAAAAATGATGTAGTCTCTATAATATTAAAAAACCGTATATATATATTTGAAGTCACTTTACCGAGAAATTATGCCTCGCTAGTGTACATCTGGCTGTAGTAAACCCTTAGTTTCATGAAGCAGGTATAATATGGTATCGAATACCCTATCAACTCTATCTAATATTGACATAACGATAACTAAGATTAAAATAGGATAATCAAGACATAGTTTTAATAATATTTGATAACTTATGTACTTCAACTTAGGGATCATGTCGAACCAGTGCACTGCTGCCTATAGTGAACCCGTAGTCGCGATAATTCAAATAAATGGCGACAGTGCCCTGTTATCTTGCCATTATAAGTCATCGAAAACTATTCCAACTATATATCCAAAAAATTTCAAAGGAGCTTATAGAAGTTCAACAAGTTTGATCATGATAGAAAGGTGTAAGTATCTATCCTTGAAGAAGATATCAGTTTTGAAAATCAAACAATCGATTAGGTGTAACTTTTTGAAAGACAAACGACAGAATAGGAAAACTAATGAACACAAGAGAAGTAGAAATTTCTAGATTTTATTTCTGTAATATTCAAGGATCGAGGGGAAGACATAAACCAAAGCTGACTCAAAATTATCATATGGTTAACTGAAAAAGCTAATGGAATAAAATATTAATCCTTAGAGAAATAATTTACTATAGCAAATGGAAATTAAATAAGTAATACAGACCGCACGACATGACGATGTTTAGGGAAGGCATAAGATAAAACTGCACGAATGATCAAGATTAGAAATAGAATCATAGGAGGGCCTAATTTTACTAATCAAATAGCAACCCACCGTAGACCCTATCGTCATATCAAAACACAAGGGTATATCCCTCTATGAAAATTCTTAAGTAAACTAATAGGGTTTAGAAGTCAAGGAATCCCTGGCTAAATCATATGGCCTACTAAGCAATCTTAACTACCCAACAGTCAGATCAAATAAGGGACTCCTAGTCCTAGTCATCCTCTGGCTAAATCATATGGCCTACTAAGCAATCTTAACTACCCAACGGTCAGATCAAATAAGGGACTCCTAGTCCTAGTCATCCTCCTAAATCAATTCAATCCTAATGTGAATGAGCATTTCCTAGTCGCAGGCTCGCAGTAGTACGACTAATATGGTACTACCACGAGATTGCATAATTATTGTAAAGATTGACCTATATGGGCTACCAAAAAAACTTGTCACAACCCGTACCCATTTTTTAGAATACGAGTGCGTATCCAAGCCGGCCTATGCCGTATTGTCGGCGGTAGAACCCTGTCAAGGCCATGATGCTCAAAATCACATAAAATAATAACTGTATGGCTCATTCATAAAACTAACCAATTTACAATATTCACAAGTTTTATATTTAAAGAAAAGTACAATGTCTTACAAATATTGATTCAATACTTCTAGCTAACTATTCTTCTAGGGTATGGCCTTCAAATATACTCGTATCTTCCCAATGCTTGGAGTAGTCGCGACTAACCTGAAAAATATATTTCCAGTCAGGAATGGAACAAGTATAATTCATTGAGTGTAGTTCCAATATATGATAACGACTATAATATAGAGGTTAGTTATAAAATACATGTTGAAATAATTAGGATAATGGTAACAAGTGACGTGAGAAAAAGGAGACAGGAACTACATGACAACATCAAATGAGTAATACCAAAGAAAATACTATCTACGTGTTTTGAAGTACCTTTTTGATATGTGATCAGTTTAGGGACAGTTTACACAATGATGTCTACGGTGTCTAAATAGCAATAAAATAAACAATGTCTACGATGTCTACTTTGCAAGAAATAAAACAATGTCTACTATGTCTACAATGTCTACGATATCTACAATGTCTACGATGTCTACAATGTCTACGGTCAGATCAGACTTCTTTTTGGTACTTTTCTTTCCCGACACTACAGGTAAGAATACGACAAGGTATGAGAAAGCGACAAGAATCAAATATAGAATGACTACAATAAAATATAGTACTAATCAATATAAAAAACAAACAACAAATCTACTCGCCTGGGTCCTTAGCTGGTGAATCAGATAGTACCATTGCATCCAGAATCGTCTTATTGGCTAGTGTCAATGTGAAGGATTCAAAATTTACAAGAAAAGTAAGAATACGATTAGTCACGATCAATAGCTTATAATCAAAGAGGATTTCGTAACTGATACATGTATCTCTTTTAGAAATACATTTAGAGCATAATCGATATTTGAAACCCTTTTAAGAAATATCTACTATTTATATCAAATCTATTAAAATACTTATATATGAAAATCTCTATATTAAAAGTACTTATCTTTTATTTTGAAAATATATCTACAAGCCATAAAATCCAAAAATTATTATAATCTCTATATGTATTACAAAATCCTATTAAATTTATAATTGATATCTAACTAAAATATATAAAATATCCTAACCTAGAAATGTCCGACAAAACATAAAAAATAGGCAAAGGCCCAACTGAGAAAAGGCATTTTTTATATACGTTCAAGGCTCACAATAATGGCTCAATTAAAACTTATAGGTGTATAGCCCAAAATAACTTACAAGAAAACTAATATGTTATGTTAACTAAATAATCCTAAGCCCAAAACCACATTTGTTACAATTATAGTTTCTAGGAAAATTATTTAATACATATAGTTAATAAAATAATACTACTAATTAATACCCAAAATATTATGCTACTTATAATACCAATACACATGTATATACTTACTAATATACACTGATATAATAACATAATCAATACAAAGGGTAATAATAAGGAGAGCTGTTAACACCCTTTTCCCCACCTCATTTTTTGTGGAAAAAATCCAATATAAAATATAATAAACCTTCCTCATTTAAAACAATAATGGCTCAACCTTACTTTAAGAGACATCTTTAAGAATAATTGTATACAGAGAGAAAGAGAGAGAGAGAGAGCAGAGAAAGGAATTGAGTGAAGAGAGATTGAAGAGGAGGAAGCTCACCTGAGCTTTCGAAAATCGGTCGCCCACCGGTCGACTCGTCGATAGAGGGCTCAGGAGTGGGGAGGGGTTGCGGAGCCAGGTGGAGTCTGTGACGCGACCAGTGCAGCTTGCTCGCACGGCCGGAGAGGCACACAGCATTAGTGCGACCGAGGATGCAGATGCGCGTGCTGCACGAGCGGCCGATCGATTTCATTGGGGTCGCTGGAACAGATCTGTTGGTGCGGTAGTCTGTGGAGGAGGCCTCGGATTCACGGGATGCTAGGGGACGTGCGCGCATGTCCTAGCCCGGCCAAGGCGACCTCAGCGGGCGACTTCAGGCAAAAACTGGCATCATGGAGCGACGTTCGCATCCAGGCGGGGTGCGAGCTTGGCGGAGAGGGGTACGGTAGACGTGGACACACCAGGCGTCTTATCGTTCGTGGTGGGGATTTGGTCGAGGCGCGGCTGTAGAGTCGTGTGGCAAAAATAATAGGGTTAGGTTTGTGTCTGATTTGTTTTTCTTCTGTATTTTCATTTTCGGTTTGGATGGTAGAGTGTCGGACACAGGAAATGTAGTATCCGACATGGAGATGGTCGTATCCTGGCTGTATTGTGGATATTAGAGAATGGGATCATGACACTCAGGGTCGGGACTTGGATGACACGAATATGCACAAGCACAGATTTGTGTGTGGACATAATTTTGGTTGTTGGACACAATTTTGTGATTTTTTGCTATTGGCAGAGTTTGGTGTCGTCGTCTGTGGCGTGATGAATGGGTAGGGGTGGTTCTGCCGAGTCGACGGACGAAGGCAATGGTGGTGAAGATGGTGGGTTTGTGGTGGTCAGAAAAGTGGAATGGTGGTTGGGGCTGTAGTGGCTTGGTCGAGGGTGTTGGCGGTTTCTGCCGGAGTGGCGTTGATGTGGAGGTCGAGGAAAAAGAAGGATCCATATGCATACGATCATATATGAGGGAGAAGGGATTGTGAGTCGGGAGAGATGATGCTGTTCTTATATTATATGCAAGATGAGATTGTATATGACCAAAAGACTATCCAGAAGTTGGGTTGGTTGATGCTGCTTATTATTATACGTGAAATTGGATTGGTGTTAATCCTAGGAGGAGTAGAAAAGAATCAAATAAAATTTTGATTCGGGTGTGAAATCAGGGTCTTACACTATTCGCACAAGGAAATCAGAATATTCCTATAGTTTAGTATTAGAATCTTCCAAGATAAATCTTGTCAAAGTTTCAAATCAAATAAAATATTTAGACATTAGTTCAATTTAATTCAAAAACCAACCATGGGTAATTATATTAATCATTTTGATATCATCAAGTAAATGAATCGAATTTAAATCAAACAAGCTATCAACATGACAATTATAAAATAATATTCAATATTATCAAAAAAATTTAAATAATACAAATTTTAGGTCATAGCCAAATAATCGACTATCATAACGTTTTAAAATAAATTCAACATTAGCGTAAATAATATAATCTCACGAAATATATTTAAGAAATAAATTGGAAGTCCTTTTTGTTGATAAATACATATAATTTTTAATCCGTTTTCGAAACCAAATCATTTGAAAGCCCAAGAGAATAATCAACCATTTTAATAATTCAAATATTAAATTTAAGAAAATTAATAAAATTAATTAGTACTTCCAACCCACGACTTTTGTAAACAATTTTTGGAAAGTAGATAAATAAAATAATATTTTTTGCAAAGTTCATCGAAATTTTTTTTTTTAAACACAATAATTTTAAAAGAAAAATAATTTTAAAATTCTTGGAAGTCGGGTTACAACTTCTAAACTGATTTATGTTGTGACTCATGTTACTATTTTAGACCCTATCTTTATATTCTACGAATTTATCGTGTTTATCTTCCTTTAGATTCATGTGATTGAGTTATATTTCATATATCATATATTCCTCCGTGCAAAGATGACAAGTTTATATTCATATTGCTAGATGTTATATATTATATACAACCTATACAGCGTTCTACCGCCGACATTACGGCATAGGCTGGACATGCCCACGTTCTCGTGCCCCTAAACCGGTGCGGGTCGTGACAATGTCTTCTTTTTCGTTTATCATGTTTACTGTTTATCGTATCGTTAATGTTTACCATGTTGGACATGTATTTGTGAGTTAGTCGGGTGAGAGAATACGACTAATAGACATGTGGCACCCAGTGTAGCCCAGAATTTATCCGGTTAGGGGACCATCTTACAGAGTTTGTTCAGTCAATACACCTCACGTGTTGACTGTCCAATTCCTAAGCCATTCACATGTTCAATGTTGGTATTCTAAAACACATTATACACGTGTTTTAGATTCTTGTTGCTATATTGTTAGTTGTTCGTCTCTTCTAAGTATAGTGTTAACATGTCATAGTTGATCTTTTCTTGTCAAATCGTATCATGTTTACAATTTATCTTCCTTAACTGTTGTTCTTTCATGCTTATATATTTTATTGTGTAGTGTAGTATTATGGTGAACTTATTTTACTCCTTACTGGATAACTATTTTTCAGCTTGAGACAATGTCATATATCTTGAGGTCTACGATGCATATGTTGGCGATACTGGCGTTATTGACATACCAAATTCTGGTACTGATGCAAATTAGCATATTTTTCCTTTTTATGCTTTCTCATTAGTTAGTGGTCATAGTTTTAGATTCTACTTTATTTATTTTGCTTTTATGCTACCAAGTTTGTTTCCGAACTATCTGAGTTGTAGTTGATTATTTTGACGGTTTTCTTTAGTTTATTATTGAGACTACAGGATATTATCTTTAATGGTTTAGCTGGATGTTATGTGCATATTATTTTTGTTGTGGACCATATTATCCTATACAACGTACTACCGTCGATGCTGCGACGTATGCTGGGCTTGGCTACGTATTCGTATTCCAAAATAGGAGTGGGTCATGACAATTAAGTTCCCATGTTTTATTTATTTTCAAGTGGCACACGATACCCATTACTTGCATTTTTGGAGTTGAATTTGATTTGATAAATTGTTTGGACCCAACCCTAGCTGAAACAACTTAGTGGAGCCTATCTTAGGTTGCCAAAACAAATTAAACATATATTTGATTGATTATTATCAATTAAATGGCTGCCATGCGTGCATATCAATGTATATTCATCCAAACCTCTCTATTCCAAATTAGGAAATCCATTGATACACCTATTTCCGATTGGTTGACCAAATCTCAACCAAATCAATCCAAACCAAAGCCAAATAAACCCTTACATTAAATACCTTAAAACCTTATATTTTAATCCTCCCTAGCAGTCATCCTCCCTCTTTCTTAACCTCCTAAATCCGACTGCCTAAGCAGCCCAAGGCTAACGATACCATAGCCCCAAGGCTGACCCCCTTATTTTCACCCTTCTCTCTCGATTTTGTGCACTCCATGTCACGACCCGCTACCCAAATTGTTGGGCCGGGCCGAGCCATGTCCAGCCTACGCTTGGTTAAAGCACAGTAAGCTGTTCTAAGAATAGACAATAAAGGATCTAAGCTACTAACAGTTCTAAAATCACATTTAAATGTTCATCACAACACAGCATCTATAAGCGAAGGTAAACAAACACAGATTTAATAATACATAACCAAAGTATCTAACTGGAGACAAAGTCTAGTATCCAAATTTAAGAACAGACAAAGTCTAAGTCTACTAAACACATGAAAGATAACTAAGCAAGGTTTCCCGCTGGGGCCTCTTCTGGAGCTAAGGCCAGGTCCATGGTAAGTAGGGCATGTATCCTCAGGACTATCATCTGTAATATTTTCAACAGGTCCAATCAGGACAGGAACGAGTACAACTCATCTAGAAAACCCAAGTAAATGACAGAGAACTTTAAAACAGTTATAGACAGTTTTATTGATGAACATGGTAGTTTATATTCAGGTGATGGTATAGAGAAACAGTTAAGATACAAGAAAAGAAAGGTAACTAAACAAGAGAAGAATCATGGCAATGATGACAGTAATAAAAGCTAACTGAACTAGAATAATATGTATGAGTCCAGACAGTACAATATAAGTCTAATGTAATCTCAGTGTGAGTTCAGTCCATATAATCCGATACCAGATGATTTTCGATACAAGATAAGTCCAACAGTGATCAATGAATCCAGGGTGAGTCCAACTACGATCTAACAGTGTGTTTTAAAATACCGAGGTCGACATATAAACGGCTGTAGGTATCAGGCACATCTCTTACGGATCAGGCAAGAGATGGCTATGCTTCCAGTAGATTCTAGTTGGAGATTCAAGATTTGGGGTATGTCCACATGTCTTACTCAATATTTCCCCGTCCAGCAAGTGAATCCAGTACAAGACACAAGAATCGAGATGAGTCCGGCCAAATAATAATTCCAGAAATGATTCCGGAATGATTCCAGTGATTCCAGTAATAGAGATCAGTAAGTAAAGTATGTGTCGCATACATGAATCCAGAAATATCCATACGTGTTGATACAGAGAATCACATAGAACTAACTAGAACTGAAATACAGTAATTGAGAATTAAATGAGAGAACTATCAGAGAATGTACTCGCCTCGAGCAAAGCAAGAATACCAGTACGAAGGTATAGATGTTCGGTATCCTGTCAATAATGATATACAACTCAGTTCTAAGCTATGATCAACAATATACTAGTGGTGTGACACGACTCCTAACTGGATACTAGCCAAGTGGGGACCTAGCATAAAAGTCTAATGTGAAGTACCACTATACACAAACTAACTCTCTAGGGTCCTTACACTAGTGCGGGGTGAGGTCCAATACGCCTATAACTCAAATCAACACAAAATATTGAAAGTCGTAATTATTTAATAAATAAATCAGCTGTACACTATGTTCCAATAATTTTTTGAGATAGACAAAAAGCTCAAATATATATAAAATAAAGTATCAAAATGATGCTTGTTATTTATAGAAATTTATACTAATTTTTTTGGGATTTATAAACCCACATAAATAATTATTAAAAATCAGCAAACATAAATATATTGAAAATGAGTTCTGTTTTCCCATTTTTATAAAATACCAAAAATACTCATTAAATGCTGGAAAAATTATAATAAATTAGCTAAATTAACATAGTATTGAAATATAATTTTTCCAAGATTTTTACAGCAATTAAAATATATATAAAAATTCAAAACCAAAAAGTAACAATATCTAGAAAAATAATTAATTATAAATTAAGGATGATACATAATCAAAAACTACAGATGTTGTCGGATGATAAAATAAATATCACCAACGTGTCCAGAACGGTCAAATCAGCTAGGATAGCCTACCCATAAGTCTAATTTGGACACAGGGACAAAACGATAATTTCGGACCAAAATGATGTCCGCTGTTGGACACACTTTGCACCGAAAAACGTGTCGAGATAGAAGTCTACAAAACCTAGCAAATTATATGTCCACGAATCCAGAATGACGATACGAACCCAACGGTATATCCGGAATAGGATTCCGATGTGCCGAACTCAAAATGATACGTTGACGCGGACACTTGGTATCCGGTTCGAACCGAAATGCGTGCCGAAGCAAATGTCTTCAAAACTCAGCAAATTATATGTCAACGAGTTCAGAATGACGATACGAACTCAACGGTATATCCGGAATGGGATTCCGATGAGCCGATCTCAAAGTGACCCGTTGACTCAAAAAGTGGGACCCGCTTTGTACCGAAATATGTGCCAGGGCCCACGTTCTCCAAATCTAGCAAATTTTATATGAAAACATGCCAGAACGACGCCACGAATCTACTGGTGGTGTCAGAAATTGAATCCGGAGTCCCGGGTTCAAAAATGGAATTTTACAAGTGTAAATTAAATACGGCCAACTTTGGCGTCGAATTCAACCAACCAAACGTGCTTATAATGAAACGAAATCTAAAGGAGGCAGGAAGAGGGTTATACCAGCTGTGCACCGGAACTGACGGTGCACAAAACAGAGCTGCGGCGACGAAGATACGAATCCGCGAAGTTGGCGTCACGAAACTGTCTAAAAATAGTTCAATTTAAAACGTCAACTTGGTGGCCAGTTTTGAGGTATCAAACGATAAAATTAACGGACAAAAATTGAGGAGAGTGAAGTGCTATATACCGAGATTGCGATGGAGCAAGGAGTTCGTCGATCCAATGGTCGGATCTCCCGGAAAACACGCGCGAAGTTGCTGCAACGAAACACAATTTCAGCTTCGTTCCCGAGCGCGTCACGACGGAATTACGTAGAAAATGCGCGAAACGCTTAGGCGGCGCGACCTGGTGGACGGTGGCCGCCACGAGGTGGTGCACCGGGGTGCGCCCAGGGGGTTAAGGGCCAGCCACGGTGGCGGCAGCACCGTGCGGCGGCACGGCGGCGCACGACGGCGGCCCGTGCGCGCGCACGTGGCACCGCTGCTGCTGCCACTGCTGCGTTTGCAGCTACTGCTGCGGCTTGCTGATGCCGCGCTGCAGTGGGGCGGAAAAGCCAGGCCGGGGCATGGCGGCGGCACGCCGACGGCGGCGGGGCCGTGCGGTAGTGGTGGTGATGGTGGTTAATGGTGGTGGAAGGCTATAGAGATGGTGAAGGTGGTGAGTATGATGGTGATGAAGTGGTGGAGAGTAGGAGGAGGAGGAAGGAGGAGAGGGTGGTGCTCGGCCATGGTGGTGGTGGTGTACGTGAGGGTGGTGATGGAGGTCGGCTATGGTGGGGATGGGAGTGGTGTGTGTTGTGTTTGAAAATAGAGAGAGAGACAGAGGGAGTTATATTATTGTGTGTGTGAGTGTATAATGAGAGGAGTGTGTGAGAATAGAGAGAGAGTGAGATATTTAGAGAGAGAGGGAGAGAGTGTAGTCGGCTAAGGGGGGGTTGTGCTGTAAAGTAAGGGTGAGGGGGGGTTGTTGTTTGTAATAGGAGAGGGAGATAGAGTGATATGTTAATATATATAATATATATATATATGTAGGTATATATATATATATAAAGAGAGAGAAAGTATAGAGAGAGGGGAGGGGTTCGGCCACCTGGGGGTGGCTGTGATGGGGTGGAGTGGTGTGAGTGAAGAGAGAGAAAGAGAGGTATTTATTTATTTATATATATATGTGTATATATATATACAAGAAATGAAAATGAGATATTTGTAAAAATAGAGAGAGGAAGAGATATTTTCAAAATAGGAAAAATAGGGAAATTATGCGGGGTACTTGGGCAGTCATGAGAGGACAACGTGGAGCTGGGGTTCGGGTTCGGTCGAGCCGGGTCGGGTCAAAATCGGACAGAGTGCAATAATTGAAATTAAATACGTATTTATAATCACGGGAAAATAAATAATATACGGGGACTCCAATAAATGGGACACAAGTTTCATGTGGGTAGTAGGCTTCGTATGGGCCACGTCCATACTTTGGGTCGACTGGGTTGGGTCGATGTCGGGTCCCGAAATTAAATTGGAAAGTAAATCAGATTTTATGGTAGAAAATAAATTGGACTAAATTGACCCGAAAATTGTTGGAGAAAATGAAGCACAAAATGGAGTGTCTGAGTGGGACACGAAGGTCATGGGTGAAGAGCGTCTTGAGTAGATCATTCATGAGAAGTTGGTTCTGGGAAAACGACTGGTCTCGTGCTCCTAAATTAAAAGTCACGGTGACGTGCAAACGAAGATCAAAAATAAAAGTGGGAATAATTATTCAATGATTAATTGGTCTAAGTTGACCCGAAGTTGCGCGATACAAAAAGAGCACAAGGGAACGAGTTCAAGTGGGACACGATACATCAAAACGAAGATAATCTTGTCTACTTCAAAACTCGTGAAGAGAGTTACAGAGATTAGCATCTCTGACGCTCCAGAAGTCAAAGTCATGGAAAGGCACATAAATGATGAAAACAATTAAATAAATAAAATATTTGTCGATAATAATTCATTTAGAAAAATTTAAAACAGCCCTGAAATTCAGGGGGCTTACATCCTACCCACCTTACAAAAATTTCGTCCTCAAAATTAAAAATCATCCAACCGGACAAACTATAACATGTAGCTACTCTGGCTACAATACTCAATCTGCTACCCTTACAATCATCTCTTCCGTTTCTCTTTACAATCTTTTTGGTTCAGGTTCAACTAAGTCCTTCTATCATAAACTACGTCATATATCCTTTAGAATCTTTCATACTAACATGAAATATTTATGTATATCCTAAACTATAGGTCATTCTTCGGGTATGTCTATAAGCCTATAATGCTTAATCATCAATCATATTTTCAACCTCAATTGTAAATACTGGATTTCCTTATCATATCCTAAGTATCCTTATTTCATCAATCCACAGTTCCTTGGCATCATTTATCGTCAATCCTTTCCTACAGTTTCTCCTTCACTACAACAAATAGGGCCTATAATAGCAGTTTTTCTATAGCGTTCAAGTGTCCCTGCTATAGAATGTTATCAATAATAACGTTCTTTTTGCAGTGCTATAAAAATACTTATCTATAGCATTTCCTGAATGCTATAGAATCTATGACATTCATCTATTCTATGTTTGTATGTTAAAACAGATCTCATATTTGAATCCTAGGAGAAGCAGTGTAGATTTTTATTTTACATGATAAAAATAAAGTAGAAAACCAAAATAAGGTTTTCTAACACACAATTTTTTCAAAAAAAAATGTCATGTGAGTTTCACATGCCATTCAAAGTGTTATATCCCTAGCCCTAACCTCTCTCCCAAGTCTCCAGCCCCCGCATCCATAACAATCCTATTCTTCATCTTCTCTTCCTCTCCCCTCTACTAAAATCCCTAACCGAGAATTCCAATGGAGCTATAATATAAAAACTCCATCAAAATTGCCTTCCCTATCGATTCAAAACAAAACTCTCCTCTCTCGGTCTCTCCTCTTCCTTCTCCATCAACCGCCACCAGCAACAAACTCTCAGAACACCCTAACCCTAATTTCTTTGCCATGGACATATGGCAGCGAGCTCGAATCTTCGCCGAGGAGGCGGCGAAGCGGTCGATATGAGCTCTCCAAGGAGGCCGCCAAGCTCTCCCAGGAGTTCGTCACCGAGACCGCCAAGAAGTCGAAGAAGCTCGCATTCGAGGCCTCCTGGAAGGCCGACCAGATCAAGACCGAGGCCATCAAGCGCGCCGACCCGATCCAGATCGAGGCAATCTGGCACGCCGACCAGATCCGGACCCTCGCTGCCGACATCGAGATCCCGATATCGATTCCGCCACTCGACGACGGCGGAGCACCAGCTCTACGGCGCCGCGGAGCAGATCTGGAGAAGTTCGTGGTAATAGAGGAGATGAGGGAGTTCGTCAAGGGGATTACGATCAGCGCATTCCGAGATTTCCTAATGGAAGGTCGTCAAATTCTCTGGATCTTGTATTTTATAGCTAAAGATCGAAGCTTTCGGAACAACTGAAACTTGTATAGGTTATTTCCCCCCAACTAAAGTTACTTCTCATCGTGTGCTGATGAACCCTAGATGTCGGAGGTTCCCACGGTGTCTAACGTGCAACAGGATCTTAACGAGTGGCAAGCAAAGCATGCTACTCTTGTTCCCTCGACAGTAAAGGTACTACTTCTTAGTGACAGTTCCTCTTTATATATATATTTGTGTGCAAGGATACAGATATGACATAGCATTGTAAGGACACATACATGACACATATTTTGGTGTGTTCTAGTGTATTTTGGAGTGTGTGGGTTGTATCCGATGGCACGATATGGCCCATATTTTTTGAGTGTCCGTGCTTCCTAGATGAATACTAAAATATACACAATATAAATTATCTGATAACGTATAAAGTACAGTACAACCTATAAACGATAGCATTGGTGGATGCCTGAATTGTTATTCTGGGGCGAGCGAAGATGCATTAACTTAGAATTTAAGGGGAGCGAAACATATTAGCTTAAAGTTTAAGTGAGTGAAGATGCATTAACTGAAAATTTAAGACTTAAATTAAGCGGCATTACCATATAGAATTTATTTAAAAAGAAAACCGTAACACAACCATAATGTGGCTTATGGGCTCTGATTTCAACTTCTCGAGTAAAAGCTAAATAGTTTACCAACTAGCCTAGTGTTTGGTTGCTATGCTTATAAACAATATAAGATAAATAATAGGACATAAAAGTACAGTATTGAAGGAAACTGAAAACTTAGTTGGAGATGTCGCTCCCCTCGGCCTATGGTGGGTCCTCCTCTGAATGGTAGGATTTGCATATGCAGATGATGTTTCTGAACTCGTATTTGAGTAGCATAGCATGACTCCTACCCATTTATAGAAGAAAGGGATAAGAATCTTTAAGGGATAATTGATGGTCTATGTTGCACAAATACGACATGACATGACACGGTAAGGACATAGACACGACACTTATTTTGATGTGTCCTATTGTATTTTAGAGTATCAAGGTTGTCTAATAAGTAATATATATCCAATATGTTTCTGACATGACACGACCCAAATTTTTGGACTGCCCATGCTTCCTAACTGATAGTACATGAGAACTTGTGTAGAAAGCATTGAGACTCAAAAAATGTGGACCGCGTCTTGTTGGACACGTATTGGACACACCAAAATAGGTTCTGTATCCGTGTCACCGTCTCCTATATGTGTCGTGTTGAATCCATGTACATGCAACATAGGACATTGTTCTTAAATGATTAACGCACAATGGTATGATGATGATGGGATCATGGGTGTTCATGTGATTTTTTCTTCTAGAGTGGGCAGGGGCTCCACTCTTCAAAACCACTTCATCATTGGATATAATAAACATTTATCCTACTAGCTTTTAGTTAAATTGTCAGGTTCTCTTTTTTTCCATAACATCCTAATTACAAACTGACTAACCAGGTTAATTAAAACATAAACTTGGTTGAAGTGTAATATCTGAATCCTGGAACTAAATAAAATTCTATCCTGAGAAATTATGCGTCATGTTGTTTTAAATATCAGGACTGGTTTGAAGTTTTTTTTTTATTTTACTCTTCCTCTGTTTGAAGACTGCAAATTTAGCATAACTACTTTTAATTGCATCAAAGCTATAAACCGTAAGGGGTAGAACCACCTGCTTTTGGATGGAAGGGTGCAGCCTGCAAACTACTATAAACAACTTAGTACCATGCATAATTTCCTCTTATTATGTGTTAAGGTTTGGCAAATAATTATGTGCTCCAGTATTGTAGCTGAATTCTCTCAGGACACATGACCTAAACATGAACATAATTTATTCTGCAGGAAATATCAAAGCTCATATATGAGCTGTGCCCACACTATATGAAAGAGAGAAAATTTCGGCGTATATATTTCATACTGAAGTATATACCTTTTCTTTTTTCTTGGACCAACCTGCAAGTTACCATTTGCTCTTGTAGAATATTTTGTCGCTTTAGTACCTTCTTTTGTTTATTCACTCGTTAATGGTGAGGGTATCGCTTATGAATATCGCAATAATAAAATCTAACCCCTCTTATAATCTGAATGGCATTTTCTTTTTTGAGTACTTCCTATTTCATAATTAGTGAAGTGACACTTCTCTGAGTGGCCATGGACTCTCATGTCTGACACTGCTTTATGAAGTAGGTTTCAATCCTATATACCTTCGAAATTTTGTATAACATATATTGTGTTCTTTTCTTCTTTTCTTATGAAGTAACTGTCTGAGAGGATAAATTTTCTTTGGTGAACACAGTAGTAAGTCAAATGTCTTGCTAACTAGTTCATTCTCCATTATTGTTCTACAACTTTGGTGCTTACTTCTACTTCTATTTTACTTTATTATTTGTCCATGTAGAAAAATTAAAAAATAGGACTATGGATGGCTTTGTACACCAGCAAAAAACATGGTCCAACTATTGTTTTGTCCTTTGTACACCAGTTATGTTTAGCAAAATTTATAAGCAATTTATTAGTTATTATAATGTAAAGATTGTTTGTCATGATTGATCTTAGTTGACTAGATGGATGACCAGTTTGTATATGGTCTTTGAGAAGTGCAAGCCTAACATAAAGAATGTGAAATTTTGATCTACAATGGTGGAAGCTTCACTCACTTTAGGCGTGTAAATAAAATTTTCTTCTCAATTTTGTGTAGGTTGGCGTGTGAACTTATTTTTTATATAATAATGCTAATGTGTTTTCTTCTCAATTTTGTGTAGGTTGGCGTGTAGTAGAATATTTTCACGGCAAGTTTGATAATCATGAAAAGATTAACATATGTGCAGTTTATTCCTAATTAGCATTTGATTGTTTGGTTTTAATTGGAGGTTCCTAATTAGTCAGGACATTTACGATTACCTCTAACTGATTTCTAGTCACAACATTTGCTGGAAATAATTAGAATTATGACTACAACCTCTTTTTGATTCAGGACGTTTTGATGGATTAGAAAGGTTGTGGATTCTCTGAACATTTTCACTGCTAGTTCAAAGGAACTTGGCTTGGGACCCTAAAACTATTCTAGTGATGCTCATGTCAAAACTGCAATACTTATCAAACAAGCATCATTGCAGACCTAAAGTGAAAATATGATTCCTTTTGTCTCAATTTCTGGTTATAACGGTTCCTAATTTTCTCACAAAAATATCATCTATTGCTTTGATAAAAAGCTCCTGCTAGGTTAGTTGCTTTGGTTTTCATAGTGAAAGTAGTAAATGTGGTTGTTCTGAATTGTATTAGAGGCTAACACTGGCTTTTTGTTTCAATTTTTCCTGGAAAAAAATCAACCAATCTTGTCTTCTATTTAAATTTATAGTTGATATTATGAATGTAACATTTGTTAATGCGGACTTGAGGAAATGTATAATTGTTGGTACTGTCCAAATCCAAAAAGTCTTCTAATTGCTTATAATTGAGCTCATAGTCTCATGATGCTTTATTTATTGATAAAGGTGAATGCCCTTTTTTCTAGAACAATCCATATGTTAAAAGGTTTTGCATTTTGCTAGTTCATTGTTGATTATTTCCATTTCTTGCTCATTTGATATTACTGGTGGAATGCTTTGATGCATTTTAGCTATTTTATAGTGTTACCTAATACATGATGAGTCCTTCCCAAAATATTCCAGTTGTTTCTATTGTGTATCTAAACATAAATTAAATGCCATCAATAACAGTACTATGCAAATTTCTTTTTTGTTTATGCTCATGAATATTTGCTTACTTGTTTGTTTCTTATGATGATTACTTTAACGAGTTATGTAAACTAATACATTGGGTCTTCTATATTTTACCGTCCCCGCACTTCTATAAATATATGTTTTATTTTTGCTAATAGTTTTTGAGGTAAGATAATATATCCTTTTCTTTATTCCTTTTTTGGCCTTGTTTTCTTCTCTTTTTAAGAGCCTGTGGTTATTGTTTTGTTATGGACTTCAAGAAGTTGCAATTTAATAAGGATGGATCAGCCATCAAGAAGTTGCAGGTAGGTGTTTGTTTCTCTGTTTCTCCCACTTCCTTCTTCCTTTTCCAGTGCTATCATTCTCATGTTGGTAATGCCGATCATTTCTTATTTATTTGTTTTATCCCTTGTTATTTCAGACTGGTGTCAACAAGCTCGCAGATGTTGTTGGGGTTACACTTGGTCCAAAAGGCAGGAACGTTGTTCTAGATAGCAAGTATGGTTCCCCAAAGATTGTCAATAATGGTGTTACAATGGCAAAAGAGGTATGCTAGCAGCTTCATGTGATATTAATAATGCTTTTTCTTGTTGTCTTCTTGTAGTAAGTCGTCCCATACACACAACAGCTTGCATTATTGATATATGAAACTGTTGTATTCCATATGTCGCATTTATTTATTTGCAGGTGATACTTTTTCTAGGCTAAATCAATTATAAGGTTGTAATAATGGTTAATTTATTTGTGGTTTCCTCCTAATTTTCAACATACATGGTGGTTTACTAGAGTTGCAAGACTAAGATTCCGGTCAGAGCAGATATAAGTACTAGGCTACTAGCACTCGATTATTATTATTATTTCTACAAGAATGGATTCTGAATATGGACATTAATTGGATATCAAATGGCTGTGATTTGGAATATTTCTAACTTTCAAAACAGTACAAAGCTGATTGTTTTGATTTTCGATATGGCTCTAATTTGGAATATTTTTTAAAGTGGTTAAAAATCTCAAAATAAAAAAACATTTTCTGAATAGCTGGTTATAGCAAAAAATTTCATTAGTAATATGTCAATGATTGAAAATCATCTCAAGCAATTTTGCAATTAATTCAACTAAATTTGTATCTACAAGGGACAAACTTCATGTTTGCTAACACCGAAATGTTTTATCTACATATACCTTAAAGTATATGACCTGACTCCTGTTAGTTCTCTAAAAATTGATTATAAATGTGATTTTGTTGCTACTTGAAAGTAACCTTAGTATTTGCGTAAATTTTCATGTATCTATGGGCAAGATGGTGATTCAACTGATCCCCGTATCTTTTGACAGTTAAAATTACTTTGGTGCATTTACTGTCTACAAACTGTGGTATCTCATTCATTTCTCCAATTTAGTGAATGCAAATGATGCTCATACTCTTACTTATAGGTGGAGTTAGCGGATCCTGTTGAAAATATTGGTGCAAAGTTGGTAAGGCAGGCTGCTTCAAAGACAAATGACTTGGCTGGTGATGGCACTACAACTTCTATTGTTCTTGCTCAAGGTCTGATTACTGAAGGAGTCAAGGTGTGCTCCCATAACATAATTGTTAAAGGCTATTTTTGACAAACAACTGATACTTGGCTATCTAATGTTTGTCTATGTTGTCTAGGTGGTTGCAGCAGGTGCTAATCCTGTTCAATTAACTCGCGGTATAGAAAGAACAATCAAATCCTTAGTTTCTGAGCTCTGGCTGATGTCAAAAGAGGTATTTATGAAGAAAAGAAACTTGAATTATTTGTCTTCTAAATCTGACCTGCAGAACAACCTACCCTTACTACATGTATGCACAACACTACTCAACACACACAGAAAAACCCCCCTTGCACACACAGGCCTTCAGAACATTCTACCCCATGACACTCACACATATTACCACGTACTCTTGAACGCAGGAGACAGGACTGCTAACAGGTTTTACCTCTACCTGCAGATATCTACCTGTAGTCTGTTATAATACAGATGCTAAGCTACCCTGCCGTGCAGTGCACACTCATCAATTTTCTGTTTGCACACAGGTTTTACTAGTCTGCTAATGCTAGAGAGAACATATATGCAAGAAACTACCTAACCTCACTGCTGCAGCCCTTCAGTTTTCCTTCTGCAGTCACACTACTACTGATACACTAGGATACTGATACCTTCTTAGGAACCCCCACTGCTGCTGTTCACATATCCATTCCCCCTGCCTCACTACACATATATACACCTACTGATACTTTCGTAGGAACCCCCACTGCTTCCTTAATCTGAGCTATAAAAGTCAAGTTAGAAACTCATATATATAAGTTGTTGATTAGTTATAAAAGGGTGAGGAAATTAAAACTAGCTTCAATCCATGGCAAAATATAAGTACTCTGAACGCAATTTTGTTTCTTCAAATTTGCTAGAATCTAATACTTTGATCTAAGTGATACCCCTGGTTCACACATAATTGGTATCGAGTGAACATATATAAGTTTTTATTTGATGTAACATCTGGATTTGTGCTTAACTGAAATACTTTATGTATATATTAAGGTTCAAAATGGCTCTTCACAATTCACTTTTTATATATGCGATTAAAATTAGTTTGTGTACGTCTAAATTACAATTATTAGTTAATGTACATTTCAGTCTATTTATAGACCATCTGCCTCATTAAGGCTATTTCAAATGACATAAAGTCATTATAATGTCTGCTCCGTAGAGTGAGCCGACTATGCGACTAAAGATTTTGCGATGTTCCACAGACTTCAACTCCATGGAACGCTGTCAAAATCTAAGTTCATTTCATGGTATATGAAATCTAAGTACTCTATTATAAAAACTGCTAGGTATCTGCTAGATATCTCTTAGTTCATTTCATAGTGTCAAATATTTCTATCTTATTTTTTATATCATAATGTGTTTTCTTCTCAATTTTGTGTAGGTTGGCGTATATGTTTTTGATGGTTGTGGATAGCTGCTAGAAGGAAAGAGGTGATCGAGCTGTTTTTTGGCCTACAGATATTTGTAAATGGAATAGTTTATTTTGGACTACAGATACTTTGTAAATGGAATGGTTTATTTTGGCATACAACTACTTTTTCTACATCTTGAATGTTTTAATGACTACTACTTTTTGTACATCTTGAATGTTCTAATAAAACATTTCATATTTTGGCAAATCTTTACTATATCTTGATTGATCGAAATGCAAGTTGCGATTGAAATTGTTTGCGATTATTGTTATTTATGTGTGATACAAAATAGGTTATAAAATATGAAATTCTGTAGCAGATATGAAATAATATGAAATTCTGTAGCAGGTTTATTGCACTCAAAGCGTCTAAATTGTTGCTACCACGATAGCATATGATGAACGCTATAATAAATCAAACCATTCATCAAACGCTATAAATCATCCACAACATTCACAAACGCTATAAATAATCTACAGCATTCATAAACGCTATAAGTAATCCACAGCACTCACGAACGCTATAAACTATCTACAGCGTTCTAGAATGCTATAAAGTATTTACAGCATTCATAAACGCTATAAACCATCAACAGCATACACGAACGCTATAAACCTTCCACAGCATTCATGAACGCTATAATGTTATAGCGTTCACATGTCTGGACATACTATAGCGTGGGCGATCATAGCAGACAGAATATGCTATAGAAGGCTTTCTATAGCGTTCTGCGCATGCTATTGTAGGCCATATTTGTTGTAGTGCTTGAAATCATACGTTCAATTCTTATCCTTGGCGTAGAGCCTTCTTCTTTTTACTCAACAAGTCCTCCGAATACAAATCCTCGATTTCAAAACTCCCGATTTATTAATTACCAATGTACATATGTCTCTGTCTTGTTCCATATCTTTTTAACTGATATTTTTTTGGATCTCGTACGCAATACGATAACTCATTCTAACTTATTCTATATCAATCCACATATCGATCTACCCTCTAATCACATGTAATTAGCTATAGATAACCAACCAAAATTCTATAAATGCTAAATCCTCAAACTGCTAAGCACAAGATTCTAATCCTCAATCCATAGTCATAACAATATAATATCTCATTTCTCCATCTTAGATACCCTATCATCAAGTCATACTATCAATACAATCGTTCTTAATGGTTTCCAAGTCTACTACAGTCAGTCGCTTATACTTGTCCTATAAGCTTAATCTAACCAATCCCTAGGAAAAGTACTTATCACAAACACACAATACATTTATAGTTATACTACAGGATCAGTCAACAAGGTTTGGCTATTTCGGTCATCTATCAAGTAGAAGGTAACAAGGTCTAAGACTGGGTCAAGCAATCCATAACAGTGTCCAAACAAGTTAAAGGTCAAGCAAGACGAAAAAGTTTATCGGAATATCTCCAAGAATGGTACGAAAACAACGGGATATATAACGAGAAGAATTATCCAAGAGGTTAACGAAGAAGAGTTTAGTCAAGTCATAGGAAAGATGGAACACAAAAAAATAATTATGTCCAAAAGATAACATGAAAGCAATCCTATTGGAGAGTCCTAGAGAACCTTTAATTCTAGTTGCAGATGTAGATAGAACGGAGTTAATCAAGACGGGGAAAAATAATGATAAGAACTTATTCTTGCTCATTCGGTCATAACAAAGTAAACCAAGTTGAGATATGATCTGATAACCATACACGTCTTCCTGAAATCATGTTGCCAGAATTTTTGCCCCACCAGTAAGCATAGATGCAATAAACGATAGTCATAACTAAGGTATACTCCCTAAAATCATATTATCTAGAATCCTCGCCACGCCAACCGGTATGGCTGCGAGAAAATCTAAATTCCATAACTAGGATAAGTATATCCGAAATCAGGCTCTATGTTTTTGTCATACCAGCTAATATGGCTGCGATAAATTCTAAACTCCATAAATAAAGCAAACGTTTACCTTATCAGGATATATCATAATTCGATCCACAAAATTTATTACGATGCAAGATCAAAGTCAACAACGAAAATCAGGAATTAAATTCAACAACAAATTTAAAGAAGAGCAAATGAAAATAAGTGGAAACTGATTTCTAGATAAGATTAGAGTGAGATTAGAGTGAGATCCTCAGGGGTCATCCCAAGGGTACAAACTTGGTCTAAATTGACCCACTGAAATACAAACAAGAAGCTAATTATAGCTAATGGTCCTATGCTGTGATGAGTTCTCCTATGTTACAATCCTAGAAATCCTCTAGGTGTTCTAAATGTCATCCCTAGTGTTATAAAGTTGTCCTAGATCCTAATTGCAGGCATGCTTGGTACAATAACGTAACCAAACAACTTAAGTCTGGACCTGCATGGGCTGCCAAAAAAACATGTCATGACCCGCTACCCAAATTGTTGGGCCGGGCCGAGCCATGTCCAGCCTACGCTTGGTTAAAGCGCAGTAAGCTGTTCTAAGAATAGACAATAAAGGATCTAAGCTACTAACAGTTCTAAAATTACATTTAAATGTTCATCACAACACAGCATCTATAAGCGAAGGTAAACAAACACAGATTTAATAATACATAACCAAAGTATCTAACTGGAGACAAAGTCCAGTATCCAAATTTAAGAACAGACAAAGTCTAAGTCTACTAAACACATGAAAGATAACTAAGCAAGGTTCCCCGCTGGGGCCTCTTCTGGAGCTAAGGCCAGGTCCATGGTAAGTAGGGCATGTATCCTCAGGACTATCATCTGTAATATTTTCAACAGGTCCAATCAGGACAGGAACGAGTACAACCCATCTAGAAAACCCAAGTAAATGACAGAGAACTCTAAAGCAGTTATAGACAGTTTTATTGATGAACATGGTAGTTTATATTCAGGTGATGGTATAGAGAAACAGTTAAGATACAAAAAAAGAAAGGTAACTAAACAAGAGAAAATCATGGCAATGATGACAGTAATAAAAGCTAACTGAACTAGAATAACATGTATGAGTCCAGACAGTACAATATAAGTCTAATGTAATCCCAGTGTGAGTCCAGTCCATATAATCCGATACTAGATGATTTCCGATACAAGATGAGTCCAACAGTGATCAATGAATCCAGGGTGAGTCCAACTACGATCTAACAGTGTGTTTTAAAATACCGAGGTCGATATGTAAACGGTTGTAGGTATCAGGCACATCTCTTACGGATCAGGTAAGAGATGGCTATGCTTCCAGTAGATTCTAGTTGGAGATTCTAGATTTGGGGTATGTCTACATGTCTTACTCAATATTTTCCCGCCCAGCAAGTGAATCCAGTACAAGACACAAGAATCGAGATGAGTCCGGCCAAATGATGATTCCAGAAATGATTCCGAAATGATTCCAGTGATTCCAGTAATAGAGATCAGTAAGTAAGATATGTGTCGCATATATGAATCCAGAAATATCCATACGTGTTGATACAGAGAATCACATAGAACTAACTCGAACTGAAATACAGTAATTGACAAATAAATGAGAGAACTATCAGAGAATGTACTCGCCTCGAGCAAAGCAAGAATACCAGTACGAAGGTATAGCTGTCCGGTATCCTGTCAATAATGATATACAACTCAGTTCTAAGCTATGATCAACAATATACTAGTGGTGTGACACGACTCCTAACTGGATACTAGCCAAGTGGGGACCTAGCATAAAAGTCAAATGTGAAGAGCCACTATACACAAACTAACTCTCTAGGGTCTTTACACTAGTGCGGAGTGAGGTCCAATACGCCTATAACTCAAATCAACACAAAATATTGAAAGTCGTAATTATTTAATAAATAAATCAGCTGTACACTATGTTCCAACAATTTTTTGAGATAGACAAAAAGCTCAAATATATATAAATAAAGTATCAAAATGATGCTTGTTATTTATAGAAATTTATACTAATTTTTCTGGGATTTATAAACCCTCATAAATAATTATTAAAAATCAGCAAACATAAATATATTGAAAATGAGTTCTGTTTTCCCATTTTTATAAAATACCAAAACTACTCATTAAATGCTGGAAAAATTATAATAAATTAGCTAAATTAACATAGTATTTAAATATAATTTTTCTAAGATTTTTACAGCAATTAAAATATATATAAAATTCAAAACCAGAAAGTAACAATATCTAGAAAAATAATTAATTATAAATTAAGGATGATACATAATCAAAAACTACAGATGTTGTCGGATGATAAAATAAATATCACCAACGTGTCCAGAACGATCAAATCAGCTAGGATAGCCTACCCATAAGTCCAATTTGGACACAGGGGCAAAACGGTAATTTCGGACCAAAATGATGTCCGCTGTTGACATACTTTGCACCGAAAAACGTTTCGAGATAGAAGTCTACAAAACCTAGCAAATTATATGTCCACGAATCCAGAATGACAATACGAACCCAATGGTATATCCGGAATAGGATTCCGATGTGCCGATCTCAAAATGATACGTCGACGCGGACACTTGGTATCCGGTTCGCACCGAAATGCGAGCCGGAGCAAATGTCATCAAAACTCAGCAAATTATATGTCAACAAGTTCAGAATGACGATACGAACTCAACGGTATATCCGGAATGGGATTCCGATGAGCCGATCTCAAAGTGACCCGTTGACTCGAAAAGTGGGACCCGCTTTGCACCGAAATGCGTGCCAGGGCCCACGTTCTCCAAATCTAGCAAATTTTATATGAAAACATGCCAGAATGATGTCACGAGTCTACTGGTGGTGTCAGAAATTGAATTCGGAGTCCCGGATTCAAAAATGGAATTTTACAAGTGCAAATTAAATAATTCGGACGGCCAACTTTGGCGTCGAATTCAACCAACCAAACGTGATTATAATAAAACAAAATCTAAAGGAGACAGGAAGAGGGTTATACCAGCTGTGCACCGGAACTGACGGCGCGCAAAACGGAGCTACGACGACGAAGATACGAACCCGCGAAGTTGGCGTCACGAATCTGTCCAAAATAGTTCAATTTAAAACGTCAACTTGGTGGCCAGTTTTGAGGTATCAACGATTAAAATTAACGGACAAAAATTGAGGGGAGTGAAGTGCTATATACCGAGATTGCGACGGAGCAAGGAGTTCGCCGATCCAACGGTCGGATCTCCCGAAAAACACGCACGAAGTTGCTGCGACGAAACACAATTTCAGCTTTTGTTCCCGAGCGCATCACGACGGAATTACATGGAAAATGCGCGAAACACCTAGGCGGCGTCCTGGTGACGGTGGCCACACGGGGTGGTGCCGGGGTGCGCCCAGGGGGTCGGAGGCCAGCCACTGCTGCTGCCATGCTGCTGTTTGCAGCTACTGCTACGGCTTTGCTGCCGCGCTGCAGGGGGGCGAGGGAGCCAGGCCGGGGCATGGGAGCATGGCGACAGCACGCCGACGGCGGCGGGGCCGTGCGGTGGTGGGTGGTGAGGGGGTTAATGGTGGTGGAAGGCTATGGAGATGGTGAAGGTGGTGAGTATGATGGTGATGAAGTGGTGGAGAGTAGGAGGAGGAGGAAGGAGGAGAGGGTGGTGATCGGCCATGGTGGTAGTGGTGTACGTGAGGGTGGTGATGGAGGTCGGCTATGGTGGGGATAGGAGTGGTGTGTGTTGTGTTTGAAAATAAAGAGAGAGAGAGGGAGTTATATTATTGTGTGTGTGAGTATAATGAGAGAGAGGAGTGTGTGAGAATAGAGAGAGAGTGAGATATTTAGAGAGAGAGGGGAGAGAGTGTAGTCGGCTAAGGGGGGGTTGTGCTGTAAAGTAAGGGTGAGGGGGGTTTGTTGTAATAGGGAGGGAGATGAGTGATATGTTAATATATATAATATATATATATGTAGGTATATATATATATATAAAGAGAGAGAAAGTATAGAGAGAGGGGAGGGGTTCGGCCACCTGGGGGTGGCTGTGTGATGGGTGGAGTGGGTGTGAGGAAGAGAGAGAAAATAGAGGTATTTATTTATTTAGATATATATATGTGTATTATATATATATGTATACAAGAAAATAAAATGAGATATTTGTAAAAATAGAGAGAGGAAGAGATATTTTCAAAATAGGAAAAATAGGAAAATTATGCGGGGGGTACTTGGGGCAGTCATGAGAGGACAACGTGGAGCTGGGGTTCGGGTTCGGTCGAGCGGGTAGGTCGGGTCAAATCGGACAGAGTGCAATAATAAAATTAAATACGTATTTATATCACGGAATAATAAATAATATACGGGGACTCCAATAAATGGGACACAAGTGTTCTTGTGGGTAGTAGGCTTCGTATGGGCCACGTCCATACTTTGGGTCGACTGGGTGGGGTCGATGTCGGGTCCCGAAATTAAATTGGAAAGTAAATCAGATTTTATGGTAGAAAATAAATCGGCTTAAATTGACCCAAAAAATGTACGGAGAAAATGAAGCACAAAATGGAGTGTCTGAGTGGGACACGAAGGTCATGGGTGAAGAGCGTCTCGAGTAGATCATTCATGAGAAGTTGGTTCTGGGGAAAACGACTGGTCTCGTGCTCCTAAATTAAAAGTCACGGTGAGTACAAACGAAGATCAAAAATAAAAGTGGGAATAATTATCAATGATTAATTGGTCTAAGTGACCCGAAGTTGTACGATACAAAAAGAGCATAAGGGAACGAGTTCAAGTGGGACACGATACCTCAAAACGAAGATAATCTTGTCTACTTCAAAACTCGTGAAGAGAGTTTACAGAGATTAGCACCTCTGACGCTCCAGAAGTCAAAGTCATGGAAAGGCACAAAAATGATGAAAACAATTAAATAAATAAAATATTATCGATTAATAATTCATTTAGAAAAATTTAAAACAGCCCTAAAATTCA
>JANAVB010034420.1:5923181-6038998 GCA_029216955.1 Iris pallida
CACGAGTTCGAGCCCCCCGGCGCGGGGTCTTGGGTAGCCACGAGATGGTCAGGTCCCGTGCTGGGCCACCCGTTCGGACTGGCTTGGTGGCGGTAGCACGGGCATGAACGGAGTGGACATTAAAGTATATATATATATATATTTTTAAAGTATATATATATATTATATATATATATATATATAATATATATATATATATATATAATAGATATATATATTATATATATATATTAACGAATATATATATATATATATTAACGAAACAACCATGTCATATATTCATTAAAAAGCACAAAATGCCAAAGCGTGTACATAAAATATCCTGACAAAATGAAAGCGAACGGTAGCATGAGAACACCCGCGCAAAAGTCAGATCCCTTCCCACAAACCCAAACCCCTCGGAAGTTTAGGAAATTCCAGAAGCCGTCGAGGACGTTGTTGTAGAGTCTGGTGACCTTGAGAATTTGTCTCTTGACTTCGAAGATCAATTGGTTGAGTGTGTACCTGTAGCCTTCGTATCTATATTTGTTGTGATTCTTCCAAATGATCCAAGTGATGGCGGCTGCAACGATCTGGTGGCTGTAGGAGGCTTTGCCCCAGGTGTCTTAGAGATCGTTAAAGCCCCCAATAACCGAGGATGGGAAAGGCCGACGAAAACCTCAGCCAAACATCGGACGCCCGGACGCCAGAGAAGAGAATATGTTCCACAATTTCAGACTGTCGCTCCACACAACAGTGGCAGGCTGATGCTAAGCTGAAACCTAAAGAGGTAAGTGGGTCGTCTGTGGGCAATTTCAAGCGTGAAGCTCTCCAAAGCAAAATGGACCGCTTAATCGGTATGTACGACTGCTAGAAGTAAGCAACTAAATGGTATGGCAAACCTGGTCCGTGCACCACAGTATGGGTCGAAGTGAGGGAGAAGGAGCCACTTGCCGTCAGCAACCACTGGAAGGAGTCAACATCCAGCCCGACCACCACTCCAGATGCGGCTAAAGAAACTGCCGTATCCGCACCAATCCATTCATGCGCTCTCTCCCAGTTCCAACCTTCATTGTCATCCCACAGGTCTCTGATAGTGTTAGCGATAGGGGCACCCAGGGAAGGAAGAAGAAGATCGTCCCCAGACCACCATTCGAAGAAAAGTGGCGAATCTTCTGACCCCAACCGGAGACGAATCAATGGATCTACAAGTTGCCGACCATTAAGCAAGCGAGCCAAGATGCGAAAGATCTGCTATTGGAGGTAGCAACAGAGGGGTGGGAGTGCTTGAAGTATCTGGCCTTCATGAATCACGTCCAAAGGGAGCGATTCTCTCGAAGCTTCCACCCCATCTTCATCGCGCAGGCGTCTACAATGTGAGCCAACCTGCAGAACCCTAGACCTCCCTCAGAAGTGGGTCTGGCTATAGTATCTCAATTGGCCCAGTGGTCCTTATCCTTTCCATCACAGAGACCACATAAGAAATTCCCGAAGAGCCTTTCAATGTTGGAGATAACCATCTTGGGGGGGCGTAGGCGGCTAGCGTGTAAGTCGGTATGGACGAAAGGACGTGTTTGATCAGAATCATCTTTCCGTCGGAGGATAAGATAGCGTTGTGCCATCCTTCGATCTTTTTCCTAATTTTGCCCACCAAATCTTTATATATGCTCGAGTTAGTTCTGCCGTATATGAGCGGGCACCCTAGATATATAAAGGAGAGTACGTAACTGAGAAAGAAGTGATGTTGGTTAACAAGGATGTGTGGTCTCTGTCGACGGAGTGGTGGACGTAAATAATACTTTTGTGAGGGTTGATACGCTGACCAGGGCGTCAAGTATATCTCTTCAACGTGTTGTGGACCACCTATACGGACCCAGCATCACCGGAGGAGAAGATCAGGATGTAGTCTACATAAGCCAGGTGGGTGATGATCTGGCAACCGCTAGCTGTGTGGAAGTACTGAAAACGAGGAGTGCCGACCATCTTATTGACGTTCCTGCTCAGCGCTTCAGCGGCGATAATGGAGATTGTGTCCGATGGAAGGTCTTCCTGTCTGACACTGTGAGTTGTTTTGAAGAAGCCATCGACTTGACCGTTAACAATAGTAGAAAACCACGAATTACTGATAGATCTCTAAACGATGTCGATCCATGTCTCAGAGAAATTGAAGGCCAAGAACACCCAGATTATGTATTGCCAATCTAGCCTGTCATAAGCCTTCTCCATGTCCAATTTGATGGCTATGCTCCCTTCCCTTCCCGAGAATTTTATACAGCTGGTCATCTCTTGAGCCAGTAGGATGTTGTCTAATATGTTGCGGCCACGAACGAACCCGCTTTGCTCTTCTGATATAATTTTGGGAAGTAGCCCCGTCATACATTGGCAATAATCTTGGAGATGATTTTGTCAGTGGAAGTGCACATGCTCAAAGGGCGAAAGTCTTTGAAGGTCTCGGGGTTGTTCTTCTTAGGGATCATGATCAGTTTGGCACTGGATATCGATTTGGGTTACCTAGCTCCTTGGAAGAAGGCAATTACCGCATCGTGGATGTCCGCCTTGATGATGTCCCAGCAGGTTCTGAAGAAGGTGCCAGTGAAGCCGTCTAGATTTTTTGCCACTAAAATATCAAGAACAAGAATTACAGATGAATTAAACTTGATTGCAAACTTACATGTACAAAAGAAAGCATAGAAAGAAATCCTAGAAAATAATCTAAGTACAATTGTTTAATTTTTGATTCTGGGGGTGAAGATGGAGGCTCGAGAAAGTGTAGCAACTCTGTCTTACTCCTTGGACCATCAGACACAGTCTTTGCTCTTGAAGAAATTTGCCAGCCTTTGTTTGCCAACCTTTAGCATAGATGTGGTACCCTGCTATTTATAGTGATTCCTGCATAAAGCAGATTTCGGGCCGCATAGAGGGCCACGTGGCCACGTGTCTGTAATAGCACACAAAGACTCGATCTTGGGCTGCCAGCTGGTGGGGGTTGTTGAGATTTCGTGTTGTAGCAAATCTGGGTGGTTGAGACTTGGTCAAATTGCCACGTGTCATCTCCTACAAAATAGAGCCTGAATCATTTTGGCCGTATAACGACCTTAGGATTCTTTTTTCTGCGGCTCGGCTCCACTTGACCGTATGGGATCTTCGAGACCCTTGCTTCTGCGGCTTGGTTTCATTTGGCCGTATGGGACCTTCGAGAGCCTTGCTTCTGCGGCTTGGTTTCAAATAGCCGCATGGGATCTTCGAGAGCGTTCCCTCTGCGGTTCGAATCCACTTAGCCGCAGGGGGTCTTCGAGAGCATCGCTTCTGTGGTTAGAGTTTTTCTTTGCCGCATGGGTTCTCCAGGAGCACTCCTTCTGCGGCTTAGTTTCACTTGGCCGTAGGAAATCTTCAAGAGCCTTCCCTCTGCGGCTTGATTTCTCTTGGTCGCATGGAGTGATGATCCGCATAAACTCCATCTTTTTCATGCTTCTACAAGACACCCTTCAAAGTTTTCAAATTGTAAATTTGGAATCCTTTGAATAAGAAGCATGGAGACAATAATAAAACGTTAAGCCGTAGGGAAGCTTCGAGCCGCCGGAAGATCTCGATCTGCAGGAAAATTTTGAGCCGCAGAGAGACTCTGTCCAGCTGTCACTATCGCATTTATTGCTCCGATTTGCTTTTTAGATTTGGGCTCTCTTTTCAAGATAAAGGTGACAGTTATTAAGGATAAAATCTAAAAGGCTATCATTCTCTTTTAATGGTACGATAACCAGAGCGGCGCCCATCCGTTTTAGCCTGTAAATATAGGTTGTATGATAGAGAAAGAATTTCTTCTATTCTCTTTCAAATTTCTCTCTCTTTGCTGCATTTTCTTCATCTTCTCCGACTAGCCATGGCCCCCAAAGCTTCTAAAGCCACTAGTATCGCCGACAAATAGAAGGGGACCGCTTCCGAGAAGTCACCCTCCTTCCACCAAGATGTCATTCCTCCGATCAAGGGTAAGGCGGGAGAATGATAACTCGAATTTAAACAGCCATGTCGCATGTTTTATGTGCGGGTCTGACCACATTTTGCCGCTGTGCCATGGTTTCAATGCCCTTAGTGCACAGTTGGCCTTTACGGGGCATGTGCCACATGTGCTCTGTGTGACTGGGCCATATGGACCGAGCCACATAAGTATCAGAGCACATACAGCTTGTACCCTATCTGTATCTGGGCCGTATATGACTGAGCCGCATGAATCCTTCCATATCTGGGCCGTATATGTTCTGCTTGCCTAGGCCGCATGTGTTACTTAATTTGAGCCGTATATGCTCCTTTCATAACTGAGCCGCATAGGCTCTGTGTATTGCTTAAAATCCTATTCACTTTTATTTTCTTCTGAATGTCTTCTTTTTTTGAACTTTGCAGTGACCTTGCCCACGTCTCCTTCAGGAGAGGTTCTGGTAGGATATGCTCAGTCTGCCTTGGGTGCTAGATTTAACCATATAGTCCAAGATGTGTTGACTCAGATCACCCGAAGTCAACCTGAAGATAGATTGAGGGAGATCAGAAGCCAATCCTTCTTCTTCTTACTTAGCATGATGAACACTGGGCAACTGAATGGCATTCATCTGAAGCCTATGTTTCTGTTCGGGGATGTCCTGATTATTTCAGATCCGAGCATTATAAAGATATCTAAGAGCTGGTGTAACCACCCACTTTTCTGAAATGAGGGTAATTTTAAACTTTTGTAAAAGTTTATTATTTAATAATAGGATTTATGATTTACGGGGATTTTTTAATTAATATAATACTATTAAAAATTGGTGAATTATAATTTTGATGTGTTAGCTAGTGAACCCGAGAACTATTGAGCCTAGAGACTAACCATGACCATGGGGACCTAACCATGGGATTAGAATGACTAATTACAACTTTTTAGGCTAAGGGTATTTTGGTTATTTTGTGACATTTGAATTATTTAGAATTTTGATTAATTGGTAAATTTTTAGATTATTTTAATAATATTTAAATTGATGCATTATGATTTTGGTCATTTTTTATATTTTAATATTTTGGGAATTTTTATATTTTAATATTGATTTTACGGGATTTGTTTAGTCGGGTTTGAGTTTCGTTTCGTTCTGACTTGTGTTAGTGACCCGGGTAGCTTGGACTCTAGATGGAATCCCAAGATTAGTTAGTCATGGCCCACAAACCCCACTAATTAAGTTAGTATGTTTAGACTAATCCCACTTGTTAGAATGGTTAAGTTAGATGCTTAAATTTAACCATTTTGATCCCAAACTTGAACCTAACTTAAAATTAACCAAGAGGACTAGTTGAGGCCTTATTGGGCTTTCCCCTATGGCCCAAATAGGGTTTAATGGTAGCCACTATAGGTAGGTTAGCCTCCCTTCCTTTCATTTAATTCCATCAAGCCTCTATTTTCCTTCACAAGTGTTCATCCCTAAATTGAGAGCTTCCTCTTTGATTTGATCTCCAAATCCTTACATTCCTCCACCAAAACTTCCATCCAACCTTCTCATACTACCAAGGGAGGGTGCTAACAAAGATTTGGAGCAAAGTGCAAGGAGGCGTGTCCTTTTTGGAAGATCTTTGTGTTGAATGCGTCTCAGCTGTACGAAAGACGAATGCGTTTCGGTGTTTTCGCGATTCCGGGAGCTTCCGGACACGAAAATACGATGCGTTTGAAGTTTCGAAAAGCTAATACGAAGGGCTACAACTTACTGTAATCCTTGAATTTAGTGAAGGCCCAATTGGTACAGTATTGATTTTAAGTAGAAGAGTGACTATACGATATAGGCATTTTGTGTAACCTATGAGCCTATATAGTATGGATATTAAGTGAATGTTGGTATCATAGGTTGTCGAATATATGTATGATATAGTACATATATATATATATATGTATATATATATATATTATTGTTAGGTAATGTAACGCCCCAGTCCCAAAATACTAGGGACTAGATACGTATCATGCCAGCTGTATACATACGAATATATGATATGTTCATATGTATACATAAGCTGTAAAATGTAGAAAGCCATGACAACTAAATCTCATCCACAAATATGAAGATTTAATGATACAATCAAATAGTCATTGGTACAAACGTTGGGCAGAGACATATCTACTACCAACAATTTAAAATAAGAAAATATACAAAGGAAGAATTGGTTGAGCGACGCAAGTGACGAATCCAAGAGCAATCCTCACGGAAGAAGGAATACATGGCATTAGCTAGAGCACCTGCAAGAAATCATGAAATACACACCTGGAGATATCACCAGGTCCTCAGAGGGACGTATCAAGACACATAATATTATACCATAAACTGAATAGTAAGAGCTGAACAGTAAAATGTATATGGGTAAGGTTCCTAACCATTCTATGTAGAATAATACACTTTAGAAGACAACATTCTGCGCAGGAGCTTAGGTGTTCAACATAGATGGAGAGAGAGAGAGTGGCAGAAGGTAGCGCTCATAAGAGACACTATCGGCCATGGGCAGAAAGTAGCGCTCATCCGAGTCACTATCGGCCCCGGAGCCGCAAGTAGCGCTCACACGAGACACTATCGGCCCAAATCTATGTGTGTATTGAACATGTAGCCCCTACGCTAATAACTGTCTCCTCCCTCCCCATAATACTATATATATGCGTCGTCTCTACGATACTATTTAATCCTTAATAACTGCCAAGTCTTCTACACAAATCTATTAGCAGTTATATCCTAACGCACGACCTGTACGCACCGATGTACGGTCGATACGCAAGTCTGAATCTAAATGCAACTCACAACTCACACAACCCGTGGCACATCATGATAGTTAGTGAGATGCCCTAAACATATGGTAGTCCCTTAACTCTAAGCCAATTGCATAAAGTATAATAATTTGTATCTATATATAGTTTTGAAAGAACTACATTATATTTGCTAAAAATAAGAAAAAAAAGCATGCATGATATTGAGCAAGAAATTTAAACAGTAAAGGCAAGGTGTCTTACCTGAGGTGACGTCTGGAGCGGTGCGATGTTCCGAAGAGTCCCAGTTTGTCCAATAAACGTAATCGATGTGAAGGGTCCAATCCGCAAAATAAAATAAAATAGGTAAGCACGATTTAGTCATGATCATCCTTGATGAGGGATCTTGGAAAAATACTTATACTTATTCAAGAAAATATTTATATGTATTTAAAAACTATATTTACTAGTAAAAATAATTATTTTGGTAAATACTTGAAAACGTCGAACAGTCGATTTAGACGAAACCCTAGCTTTGTAAAAATAGATTTTTAGGTAGAAACTACAGTTCATTACTTTTAAAATATTTTTAACAAGTATTTGGGAATACTAGAATTTCTTTCAAAAATTTAGAAATTACACTCTATAAGATTTCTAAGATAACAAATTTTCCTTTGTAACCATAAAACTAATGATAATACAGAAATAATAATACTAATATCAACTATAATATTTGCATATATTTTGCAAATGCTAACATATACTTAAAAGAATACACTGTAGAATAATATCAATGGTAATATATAAAATAATACTTTATAAAAATTTTACATAAAAATGCATAAATATTTATGTATTAAGTAAAAAAACATTATAAATTAATATTAGTAATACTTATAAGCCAACAGTTCTCTTGTGCAGGGAAAAAATAAAAGGAAAAAGAAAACTTAAAAGAGGAGAGTGGCAGAGAGCCAGAGGGGGTGAGGGGAAGCTGGTGAGCGAGAGAAGTGAGAGAGAGGGGCTGTTACCAGAGGGGTTTCGTTGGCGGCCGTAAATTGTGGTGGAGATGTAGGCGGATTGCCGGTTGGGGGCTCCGGTGGAGAGGGCGTGGCGGAGGGCACGAGTTCAGCAGATTCGCGGGTGGCGTGCCGCAGGTGAGCACGGCTCCGGTGTTGGGGAGCTCGCCCATGGCGGTAGTGCTCGGCATGGTGTGGCTGGTTCCGGAGGGGAAGCAGCGGGGGTAGTGGAGTTCTGGCGGAGAGGGAGCCACGCGGTAGCGCGACGGCCTTGGAGACTCCGGCACGGGCGGCTACACGCGTTCGTGGTGGCGCCGGCTCGCCGACGGAGTGCACAAACATGGGCGCTGGCTTGGAGGGCGAATCAGGGCAGCAAATCTGTGCCGAAGGTGCCAGGGTTCCGGTCCGGCGCTAGCGGTTTGGCCCAACGGCGCGGGAAGGAAAGGTAAGGATTCCCCCATTTTCCTACTATCTTCTGGTGGTTTTGTCGCAGATTTTAGGGCGGTGCTGGCCGAGGCAGGGCGGTGTGATTGCTGTGATGCCGAATTAGGGGTTTTCGTGGTAGTGTAGATGGTTGTGGTGTCGACCGAGGCATTCCAAAATTTTGTGGTCGACGGATGTCGCCGATGATGGTAGTGGTATTGTCGGGGCGAAGGAATGGGATTGGGTGGTGCTGGTTTGGTGTATTATCGATATCAGGGTGCTGCCACCGGTAGTGGAGGTGAGGATGATGAGGGTGGTGGCAGTGCCTGGTGGTGGTGGCGACAAGCAGGGCCAGGAGACGGGGTGGTGGTGGCGTCAAGTAGGGCCCGGAGACGGGCAAACTAGGGTTTTGGGTGATGTCGGTTGGGTTTGGCATTGTGTCCTGCGCGACACGAAGACAAGGTGGTGTCCGGCATGTCGGACACGGAGATGATATTGTATTTGTACAAATAGAATTATAGTGGATGGGAGGTACGGACACAGACACGATGCACGAATTCTGGGATGTGTTTGTGGAGAATTTAGATGGTGTAATTTTGGAGACAAAAGAATAGGGGCTTTCCTTATATAGGATGTTGAGGACCCAGTTGGATGAGGACGGAGATTGATTAAATCCTATACAGATATTATGGTAGTTAGTTCAAATTAATTAAAAATAATTGGATCAAATCCAATCCAATATAGCTACATACTATTTCTGAAATCTATATAAAATGAAGTCAATAAAATCTTTTCAAATATAATTTATCCTAATTAATTAAATTTAAACCAAAATACTATTTTAAAATACTTTTTCGATAATAAAATGTTAATATTAAATAAATTTCGAAAATATAATTATATATATATATATATTATATATATATATTTTTTATATATATATATATATATATTTATATATATATATATATATATATATATATATATATATATATAAATTTATGTCTCGTATATATAAATTTATGTCTCGTATAAATTTATGTCTCGTATAAAATGAAGTTTTGCATAAAACCTCATTTTCAAATTACTATTTATATAAACTTCCATGATGTAAAATAAAGTTTTGGAAATTCCAATATGATGCATTTTTACAATTTTACGAAATCAAAATTATTTATTATTTATTATTTGAAAAACCATGCTCCCAAAATAAAAATATTTTTACCAAAAATAT
The DNA here is from genome assembly GCA_029216955.1 of Iris pallida. Classification (NCBI taxonomy): domain Eukaryota; kingdom Viridiplantae; phylum Streptophyta; class Magnoliopsida; order Asparagales; family Iridaceae; genus Iris; species Iris pallida. Next base: position 5,932,573 of record JANAVB010034420.1, read on the forward strand.
GTACCTCGCACATATTCGTACTCAACGAGCCATCTGAAATTTGAACTCATACGCGACGTACAATACGACTATGCGACGTACAATACAAAGCTAAAATTAAAACCAAATTTATTTAAAAAATTTATAGTAGAAATTTAGGAGGTTTACATCCTACCCAACTTAAAAGAATTTCGTCCTCGAAATTTAGGAGTAGGTAGGGTTGAGGGAAAACACAAGACTTTATCGATAAGAAGTTTAAGCAACGATTCGAAAACGGAATCCGACAAGCTATTTGAACAACAATAATCTAGACAAAAACTTTTGGTATAGTTTATATGATATCTCATGGCATCCCAATCAATGTCTAAATTCGAAAAAACGACTATCATTTATCCAAGACGTGCAAGCTCAAAAATGCAACAATTTTCCAAATCTCAAAAATTTACTAGCTCGATACTCTTGATTCAAAATTTCATCGTTATATCTCGAATTGTCTCATCAATAATAACTTTGTACAGTCTCTTCAAATTTTATATTCCAACAAAATTAAATTTTCCATAAAACTTTTTTTTCTCAAATTGGAGTTTCTCTTCAAATTTTAACTCACAAAAATTTAGGTTCCTCAAAACTTATTCTCAAATCATAACTCTCGTAGCCTTAGTTCTAATCTTGATTATAACATTTTTTTAAAAAATCACATACCTCGTAATAAGTCTCAAACTTTTAGAATTTAATAAATTACCCAATCATTTTTTTTGCACCCAATTTAGTTGAGAGTAAAATCTATCTCACCTTGTTAGACCTTTAAATTACCATCATTACATAGTTACATTCTGAAATCATCAAAAGTTTAAGAGTTTACACCCTTCTTGAAATCTACTATCTTCAAACGCCCTACTTATCATCTCATAAAATTTTATTAACAATAGGTTGCAAAGAGAACCAATTTGTTCATCCAGAATCTACTCTTATTTGATCATTAAAACGTAATCCGCCTAATAAGGTTTACCACACGATTTTCCTTACGCATATTCAACCATTTTATTTTATTATACCACTACTCTCTTCTAGGGGATTTCTAATCTCTTTCTATGCAAAGGAATTCATGATCCATTTCATCTTAAAACGAGGAAATCATAAAATGAACACAATTGCATAAACCATGGAGGAATCAAGGTGAAATATGAGTGAAGCAATTTAATCGAAAAGGAGGAAAGTAAAAGTTGCTAATATTGCATGGAGAGTAGAAGGGGTCATGTGTAAGTAAATCACGATAAGGTATGAAAAAGGACAAGGTTAAGTAATCAAGTTAACACACAAAGTTTGATGCATAATAAGGAGTTAAGTAGGTCACAATTATATATCGGGTCGAAAGACTTGAGTCAAGAATTGATCTCTAACCGATGTCAGAAAGGACCATAGTATCATGGTAGGGTTTATAGCTAACCATTTTGACTTGAAAGTCGCATCATAAAATAGAGTACAAGGGGGCGTATTTTAGTGGCACGTGATATACCTACATGAAGGTGAGCTGGCCTAGGTCTTACATGTAAAATTTGTTGGAAGAAAAAGTCTAGTGTTGCGCTCCAAATATCAAAGTCATGATAGAGGACACCAAATGATCAAAATAGAAAGTGGGTTTTCATGAGGTGCTAATTAATGCACAAAAATAAAAGGATCAATTTTAAGCACGAAATAAAGATAATTTAGAAAATCTCGTAGATCAGGGTAAAGTAAGTTAGGGACACAGTTTCTAGAGAGAAGATAGTCTCTTAGATAAGGGTTTGGTCAAAGGAACGATTCCAATCATTTCTAAGTTTCAAACAATTAGGTGGTCACGATAAACGATCTAGATTTGAGGGAAGGTCGAGTAAGTCAAGATAAAGATATAGTTATACAGTTTGGTCAATGACTAACTATACTTGTGTATATGCCACATCTTAATCATAGGTGGTATGGCAACTTAATCTTGAATATTTGTAACTCATTAGGGTGACCTTGCTTGCTTCTTGATCCTCTACTAATATATGATCTAATCTAAATTTTAAGTTCCTCAAAAGTTTCTCAATAAGATTCTCAAGATGCTCCATCAAATTTCTAATCATTTAAGGCTGTTAAATTTAATCAAAATTTAAATCTCTAGTCAACCTCGAAATAACCCTTGTACATCGCAAATTGAATATACCATTTTTTCTTTTTTTTCCAGTATGTCATAGGTATTTCTAAAACCTTCAAAATATTTTTTTTCCATCTTATAGCATCTATTGGTCCTTTCGTGATCTCTCCAACAATCTCAAATTAACCTTTATCATAACACCAATAAATTGTTCCGCAAAGTTTTTAATGTTATCAATCCAACTTTCAAAATAATCTTATCAACCAATCATCAAATATAAATTTGAAATTTGAAATTTCTTTCAATCGATTCCATATCTTCCAAAATATTTTAAACTAAAATTTTACTATCATCCTTCAAACTCAAAATTTAAATAAACTTGTAAATCGTACCACTAAATTTAAAAATCTTAAGCTATTTCTTATATCGATTTCATACTCAAATAAATTGTAACTATTTAACAAAAATCAACATTTTGTTTTCTCAATTTATCAATCCTTAAGTAGTATCAAAATAAAGTCCATCTCTACTACCCAACTTAGAATTTACTAACCAATAAGATCATACCTCTAGGAAACATAAATGCTTTTATACACAAATAAGACCTCAATGCATACTAATTGTCAAGGTAATCCTTCTAGCCATGTATTTGACCTATGAGCGTATACTAGTGTAGTCATCTTTCTAGTTGTCACTAAGCACGAAACTAAAAATTTACGGTAGAAGGAGTCAAGTAAGATGCAAATCAAGGAGGTCGAATGAGAGTTCGGAATTTGAAGTCAAGAAAGGATGTCAAGTAGGTGGATGAGATTCTAGACTCTAATCTTATATTGCAGGCCCGCTCGGTACATTAATATAACCGAAACGGCAAACGTGACCTGCATGGGCCACCACAAAAACATGTAACGCCCCAGTCCCAAAATATTTGGGACTAGATACGTATCATGCTAGCTGTATACATACGAGTATATGATATGTTCATATGTATGCATAAGCTGTAAAATATAGAAAGCCATGACAACTAAATCTCATCCACAAATATGAAGATTTAATGATACAATTAAATAGTCATTGGTACAAACATTGGGCGGAGACATATCTACTACCAATAATTTAAAATAAGAAAATATATAAAGGAAGAATTGGTTGAGCGACGCAAGTGACGAGTCCAAGAGAAACCCTCACGGAAGAAGGAATATATAGCCTTAGCTTGAGCACCTACGAGAAATCACGAGACACACACCTGGAGAGATCACCAGGTCCTCGAAGGGACATAACAAGACACATAATATCATGTCATAAACTGAATAGTAAGAGCTCAACAGTAAAATGTATATGGATAAAGGTTTCTAACCATTTTATGTGGAATAATGCACTTTAGAAGACAACGTTCTACGCAGGAGCTTAGGTGTTCAGCATAGATGGAGAGAGAGGGTGGCAGAAGGTAGCGCTCATAAGAGACACTATTGGCCATGGGCAGAAAGTAGTACTCATCCGAGTCACTATCGGCCCCGAGGCAGCAAGTATTGCTCATACGAGACACTATCGACCCAAATCTATGTGTGTACTGAACATGTAGACCCTATGCTAATAACTGTCTCCTTCCTCCCCATGATACCATACATGCGTCGTCTCCACGATACTGTTTAATCCTTAATAACTGCCAAGTCTTCTACACAAATCTATTAGCAGTTATATCCTAACGTACGGCCTGTACGCACCGATGTACGGTCGATACGCAAGTTCGAAGCTAAATGCAACTCACAACTCACATATAACCCGTTGCACATCGTGACAGTTTATGAGATGCCCTAAACATATGGTAGTCTCTTAACTCTAAGCCAATTGCATAAAGTTAATAATTTGTATCTATATATAGTTTTGAAAGAACCATATTATATTTGCTAAAAATAAGAAAAAAGCATGCATGATATTGAGCAAGAAATTTAAACAGTAAAGACAAGGTGTCTTGCTTGAGGTGACGCCTGGAGCGGTGCGATGTTCCGAAGAGTCCCAGTTTGTCCAATAAACGTGATCGATGTGAAGGGTCCAATCTGCAAAATAAAATAAAATAGGTAAGCACGATTTAGTCATGATCGTCCTTGATGAGGGATCGTGGAAAAATACTTATACTTATTCAAAAAATATTTATATGTATTTAAAAACTATATTTACTAGTAAAACAATTATTTTGGTAAATACTTGAAAATGCGGAACAGTCAATTTAGACGAAACCCTAGGTTTGTAAAAATAGATTTTTGGGTAGAAACTACAGTTTATTACTTTTAAAATATTTTTAACAGGTATTTGGGAATAGTAGAATTTCTTTCAAAAATTTAGAAACTACACTCTATAAGATTTCTAAGATAACAAATTATCCTTTGTAACCATAAAACTAATGATAATACAGAAATAATAATACTAATATCAACTATATATCTCCATATATATTTGGAAATGCTAACATATACTTAAAAGAATACGCTGTAAAATAATATCAATGGTAATATATAAAATAATACTTTATAGACATTTTACATAAAAATGCATAGATATTTATGTATTAAGTAAAAAAACATTATAAATTAATATTAGTAATACTTATAAGCCAATAATTCTCTTGTAAAGAGAGGGAAAAAATAAAAGGAAAAAGAAAACTTAAGAGATGAGAGTGGCGGAGAGCCAGAGGGGGTGAGGGGAAGCTGGTGAGTGAGAGGAGAGAGAGAGAGAGGGGCTGTTACCAGAGGGGTTCCGTTGGCGGCCGTAAATTACGGTGGAGATGTAGGCAGATCGCCGGTTGGAGGCTCCGGTGGAGAGGACGTGGCGGAGGGCGCGGGTTCAGCGGATTCGCGGGTGGCGCACCTCAGGTGAGTGCAACTCCTGTGGTGGGGAGCTCGCCCATAGCGGCAGTGCTCGGCGTGGTATGGCTGATTCCGGAGGGGAAGCAGCGGGGGTGGTGGAGATCTGGCGCAGAGGGAGCGACGCGGTGGCGCGGCGGCCTTGGAGACTCCGGCACCGACGGCTACACACATTCGTGGTGGCGCCGGCTCGCCGAAGGAGTGCACAAACATGGGCGCTGGCTTGGAGGGCGGATCCGGGCAGCGAATCGGTGCCGGAGGTGCCAGGGTTCCAGTCCGGGACTAGCGGTTTGGTCCAACGGCACGGAGAGGCAAGGTAAGGGTTCCCCTATTTTTTTACTTTCTTCTGATGGTATTGTCGCAGATTTTAGGGGCGGTGCCGGCCGAGGCAGGGTGGTGTGATTGTTGTGATGCCGAATTGGGGGTTTTGGTGGCAGTGTAGATGGTTGTGGTGTCGACCGAGGCATTCCGAAATTTTATGGTCGACGGATGTCGCCGATGATGGTAGTAGTATTGTCGGGGCGAAGGACTGGGATTGGGTGGTGCTGGTTTTGTATATTGTCGGTGTCGGGGTGCTGCCACCGGTGGTGGTGGTGAGGATGATGAGGGTGGTGGCAGTGCCTGGTGGTGGTGGCGACAAGCAGGGCCAGGAGACGGGGTGGTGGTGGCGACAAGTAGGGCCAGGAGATGGGTAAACTAGGGTTTTGTGTGATGTCTGTTGAGTTTGGCATTGTGTCCTGCTCGACACGAAGAAAAGGTGGTGTCCGACATGTCGGATATGGAGATGATATTGTATTTGTACAAATAGAATTATAGTGGATGGGAGGTACGGACACAGACACGATGCACGAATTCTGGGATGTGTTTGTGGAGAATTTAGATGGTGTAATTTTGGAGACTAGAGAATAGGGGCTCTCCTTATTTAAGAGATTGAGGACCCAGTTGGATGAGGACGGGGATTGATTAAATCCTATATAGATATTATCGTAGTTAGTTCAAATTAACTAAAAATAATTGGATCAAATCCAATCCAATATAGCTACATACTATTTCTAAAATCTATATAAAATAAAGTCAATAAAATCTTTTCAAATATAATTTATCCTAATTAATTAAATTTAAACCAAAATACTATTTTAAAATACTTTTTTGAATAATAAAATATTAATATTAAATAAATTTTGAAAATAGAATTATATATATATAAATTTATATGTCTCGTATAAAATGAACATTTGCATAAAACCTCGTTTTCAAATTACTATTTATATAAACTTCCATGATGTAAAATAAAGTTTTAGAAATTCCAATATGATACATTTTTACAATTTTACAAAATCAAAATTATTTATTATTTATTATTTGAAAAAGCATGCTCCTAAAATAAAAATGTTTTAACCTAAAATATGTACCTCGCACATATTCGTACTCGACTAGCCATCTGAAATTTGAACTCATACGCGACGTACAATACGACTATGCGACGTACAATACAAAGCTAAAATTAAAACTAAATTTATTTAAAAAATTTATAGTAGAAATTTAGGGGGTTTACAGGTAATATATGTTACTATGTTTGTTAGATGTTGGTTAGTAGAAGGTTAGATATGTTAGAGTTGTTATATGTTAGTGTAAGTTATATATGTTAGTACGTTTGTTAGATGTTGGTTAATAGAGGGTTAGATATATTAGAGTTTGTTATATGTTAGTGTAAGTTATATTTGTTAGTATGAGTGTTAGTTAGATAGTAGAGATTAGTATTTTGTTAGATATTTGATATGTTGTTAGATAGTTTAATGTTAGATATCTAGTATGTTAGATATTAATATGTTAGTAGGTTATGTTAGTTCTAGACATTGGTATGTTAGCAAGTTAGTCTATATAGGTTATACATTAGATATTAGTTAAGATGATATATTAGTATATTAGATAGTTAGTTAATTAGATAATTGAGGGGTTTGTTGGTATCTCATGATACCAAGTTAGTATCTTAAGGTAAATATGAATTACCTTTACCTTCAAGGTAAATGATTAGTTTACCTTATGACAAAGGTATTGGTTTTGGGATGCCAATATGACCAAAGTTGATATGGTATCCTAGTGTTAGTGAGTTAGTGTCTAAGTGTTTGAGTTTGAGTAGGTGATGTTAGATTGTGGAAGGGTTATGTAGATAGGTATATATATTTTTGGATTATATAGTATCTATATATATATTATGAGAGCATATAGATATAGGTTATGGTTCATAGTGAGGATATGTATATACTTGATATATGATATCTATATGTATGTGTTAGGGTGGTACTATATGGGTAAGGATATATGTAATATATATGTAATGTATATTATATAACTATGTTTGTGTGCCTTGTTAGCTATGTGGTTTAGCTATGTGTCTTGATTTAGGCTATGTGTTAGATAGCAATGGTACTTGTATCCTTGATTGTTTAGGCCATAGAGTTGTTTAGACCTAGAATTGACTAACCTAGACTAGTTTGACCATTGTTGACCAAACCTTAGCTAGTTTGACCACATTAGACTAGTTGCCCTAGTTTGACTAGATTGTTGACCAGAGTTGACCAAGAGTTGACTTTGACCTAGATTGACTTAGACTTATGTAGATTGTATTATAATTTCAATTACCGTATAAATTGAACTCTTTATAACCTGTGTTGCTCTAACTAGGACTCTGTGACTCCAGTTGGCCATCTTTTTATATCAGCTGTTTAGGGTATTAAGCGTGTACATTCTCTGACCGTTTCATAATTGTTAGGATTTATATTCTTGCTCTAGATTACTTTACTTGATGTTGTCACGTTGTTAACACGGATTAGTACTATATGGATCTTTTCAAGAGATGTTATCCCCCTCGGGAGCATCCAGATACGTCATGTCATGTATTTTTCACGTACATCATGTATTTATGTGCTTTCATCATTCATGTGCACTCTTGTAATTCATATACTCTCATGTTCATAGAGCCCCCATGTATACTTCATGTGCACCCTTTTATGGGCTCCCATGTGAAATCATGTGCAATAACATAACTTGTCTAGATCTTTGTGCATTAATTAGGGTATGAGAGACTATAAATGGTCATGTAAACAATTCTAAAGTAGTGTAATCATGTGCAAACTCTTTAGTGTAATCATGTGCAAATTCAAGCCGTTCACATGTATATCTTGTACTCTACATCACTAGCTACTGATAGTTCTTTACTTATAGTAGATATTTTCTTGCAGTCATCTCTTTTACTTCATGTATATTCTTCAGCGTTTCATGTATCTTACTCTATAGCATGCTTACATTTCCTATCATGATATGAACGACGTGAGATATATTGTGCTCGTTCTTTTTCTGACTGGACATATTGAAAATATTACAGATGGTTGCCTTGAGCACACTTGCCCAACTTGCTTGTGATCTGGAGACGGTATAGCTACCTTTGGCCCCGACACTCAGGAGTGATCGAAAGATTAGTTTAGTATACTTGCATTAGACTTTCATTTGAACTTGTATTGTAATGAGTTGATATTTCGACTTTGTTTTGAGATTGTTTGAGATATTATTATTTTAGTAGTTTACATCAGTTGTTGGAGTTTGGAGTTAGTATAGCTTTGTGATTCTATGTTATCTTATCGTGCTTAGATTATGATTGAGTATTATCATATCTTATACTTTTCCTCCGTTCGGAGTTGAATTTTGACAAGTGTATTATATAATTGCGTGAGTTGTTGTTTAGATAGTTACCTTGTACATCATTCTACCGCCGATTCTGTGGCACAGGTTGGGCGCTGTTACACACTGTGCCCTTACACAGGGTACGGGTCGTGACAGCTGGGACTTCTATTTTCAGGGGGAAGCAATTCACATAACCCTAATGGAGCACCACTTCCCCCTATCAGGTTTCAATATGGTGCCTTTTGAAAGAAAGATATCGGGTTCCCTAACTCTAGATCAATAGGGAGTCTTCGTGGGCCATATCCGTTTTAATAATCCTATGCGGTCGGTGGTTGCAGTAAGGGAGACAATGAGCTACTCTGTCGTTGGGCTGGCTCCTGGCAGTCTCATCAACGAACTAAAGCCCAACATCTGGTTTTCCAAGGTCGACACTTTTTTGAATCGGATTGCTCGTAAAGGGTCATACCCTGCAGGAAGATTGTCGCTATTGAACTGGCTGCACCGTTCCCCTCCATGGGTTAATCTGACCTCTTGGATCTTGGCGGAGTATGAGGATACCCTATGGTAGATCGGCCTCTATTACGCCGTTAGGGGCTACTGCTATGGCTTGTTTATGAACCCGAAGTTGTTTATAGCACTGCTCGAAATGTATAATTGTCGGACTGGGACCTTCTTTACTCCCAAGAAGAGATGGGGCTTGCTTTTCACGAGATTAATGATGTATCCAAATTGCCCTAAAGAGATGAAGCTTATGAGGAGTGTACCCCGACAAACGAAGAGTTTGAGGAACTGGAGCGGCAGTTCCCCGGATTCCTTGTTGTATATCAGGAAGTGCTATGTCACCATGGCACCTGTCAACAAATATCCAAGAAGAAGGACGAAAGCTCAGAAGGGAACCTTCCTCATACCAAAGCTTGGATCGGTTATCTTTTTGACCTTAGCGCCTCTGGTCGGGTCACCGTTAGGAGTCTCGAGTCTCTGAAAAAAGTGGGTGTTTAGGTACGAAGCACCAAGAGGGCCCGAGCTGCTGGTGACAGGTTCGAGAGTTTGAGCAACACTTTCAGTTATTTTTATCACGACACCCAACCTCTGTCCGCTAAGGCCATCCTAGCCGGGTATCTGATGATATGGCAGAGGATTTATGTCGTCGCAGGGGGCTCTGGTTCGATTGAGAGGATCAGCCGCAACCTGATCTTTCCGGCGGTAAAGCTTGTCTTCGGAGGCAAGTTGGCTCTGCTTTCAACTATGGTATGTAGAATTCATCGAGGTCTTCGTATTTTCACGTCAAAATTTATCGCTCATGAATTTATGAAAGCCTTCAACAGAATTGAGCTGTCGTACCATTATTTAATGGGTGGCTGCTGATGCATTGCCCTTCTCTGATGCGACCTGGCCCGGAGGGTAATGCGACAAGTGACGATGCCTTCATCTATCACTATCGCAACATGCCCCGAAACTATACCATATTTCCCGACTGTCGAGCCGTTCTTGTGCTGGTGGACAGATACTCTTTTTTTGTGTCGGTCCCGTATTTTACTAATGAAGAGATGGGACGCGTTCACCTCGATAGCGCTGCTGCACCTCAGGCCCTGTCCGAAAAGGTATTTTACTGGTTGCAGAGTATCCTCCCCTCACATCTGGTGTACCGCAACCGCAACATTGTTTACTTGGAGCCATACTTACCCAGCCGATACTCTCGGCAATTTGGGTATAGTCAATTATATTTGAATAACCCTAATCCCTGCCTGGGTTTCGAGGGGAACATCTTGGAAGGTATTCAGGCCTGGCACTATTATTCGGTGACCCACACCCAGGCCAGCTTCATCTTGCCTGACGTCGGGACTTTGGGGCATATCTCGTATATGGCGGCCCTTTGTCAAGTGTCCGTGAACGCACCCCCCAACGACTTTGATCCTCGTACCAGTTTTATTGTTGGTGTAAAATTGGAGGAGCGACAGAGGAAATCTTACAAGAGGACCGGAAAGGGAAAGAGGAAAGCTTCCGATTCTGACTCTGACAGCACGGAGGAGGAGGAGGATACCTCTGAAGATATCCAGCCCTATATAAGTCCTTTGGCGATGCGTGCACCTTCCCCTGTACCGAACCCTCTGCGTAAACGAAACAGGCCTGAACCCCCTGTCACTGATAGGCCTCGTTCCCAGAAACGAGTTGCGACTAGGTTTCATGGGCCTACCGTCGAGGAAATGGATAGTGATACTGAAATCAACACGGGGGTAAGTTCTTTCATGACAAGCCCCAATGTTGTTCTCAGAACATTATCTGAAGGCTCTTCTTTGCAGGCATCAGAGGAAGGAAACCTTATGTCACCATATGCTGCCCGTACGGTTCCTTCTCTGGGATCTGACCCTAGAGCTGTGGGGTCCTCACAAACTAGTGTCGATATGATTACGTCTCTGCCCGAAGCAACAGGGGCTGAGGATGTAGACGTGGGTGGTTTGAGCGCTGCTGCTGACCTTACAGGGGATATGGAGGCGGCGGGAGGAGCTGAGACCACTCCGACTGAGCCCCAGTCTTTGCCCCCCAGCTCTGGTAAGATATGCCATATTCTTACCAATGAGAAGATTTTTTTGCTTCAACTCCATCTTCTTCGGGTCAAGCTGATTTTCGGTTATTCTGGACCTATAGGGCCTGTCTCTCCACTATCGATGGTGGATGTGGCCGCGGAGGAAAGGATAGAAGAGGATCCAGGGGCTGACCTGGTACAAGCAAGAAGTGTCCCTTCTCCCCTTCCAGCTCGAGTCGAGGGGCCCTCCACCGTATTGAGTACAAAAGTCGCGGCTCCTTCAACCTCTTTGGTGGATGCGGGATCGTTTGAAGCTGCATCTTCCCCGGAAGTTGAATTTTCTGCTCTGCCCTGTTTTTACCTTCTTCGGACCGTAGAGGATGAGATTGCTGCCGCGAGGAAATCTCATCGCTCGGAGTTTGTTTCCCTTCAAATAGGGTCGTCAAGCTCCACTACGCCTCCTTCCCAGACGCCTTCAGCTTCCTTAGCTGCTATCCCTTCGACGTCGTCCTCTTTGGAGAACTTAGACGAGTCGTCAAAGGACGTAGTCGAGAGCTTTTATCGCCATTTGAAACGGGAGGTTGAAGCTACTTTGAGGAGAGGAACGTTATTCGCCGTAGCTCGTCATTGTGCCTGTGGTCAGATTGAACTGCTGAAGATGCTCCCGGGTGGAGAAGGGATGGCTACTCTTTAAGAGCATAAATTGGTAGAGGCTGATCAACACCTAACCCAATTGCAACAACTACGACAGGTCGACGTGCCCGCTGTAGTGGAACAGGAGCGTGCCTTTCTCATAACAGATGTGGAAAAGGTGAAGGCTGTACTGGAGACAACCAAGCCTACCTTGGAGAAAGACCTCCAAAAGTTATCTTTTAAGTATGACAAGCTGAGCCGAAAGGGAGAGTTTTGCCTAGCTTATGAGGAGACCACCGTTCGTGCTATGGCAGAAACTAACGAGCAGATCCTCCAGCTCCAAGCCAAGCTGGCATCTCTGGAGACTGAGCTCCAAGCCCCCCGTCGATAGAGAGATTGGGTCTGCGAGGAAACCGATGAGGTCACACGAGCCTCTGCCGCTCTGGTGGGTACACTAAAGAAGGTGGAGGACAACTGGCAGGCTCATGCACATCTTGAGGATGCTGAAAAGCTGACCCAGGAAGCTGAACGCCGAGCCAAACTGAAAATCGAGCGCCCAGCAGCACAAATGGAAGACATACTCACTAAGCTATGTATTGCTGATGAGTAGTGGATTTTCCCTTCAACTATTTCCTTTTTTTTATTATTGCTAGAGATGTAGCCTCATGAATGTAACTGAGTTTGAATAAAAGAATACATTCACTTCATTCTTTGTTTGTGATGTCTAAAGTGCTTGTACTAGGGAGCCTAATACAGCGTTTGTGGTTGGTAGAGGACATTCCACTTGGGGACTTTTTTGTGGACCTATCGCCCTTTTGTGCATCTGGAGATGCGAGCAATAGATTTGAACAATTTTTGTGGACCTATACCCTTTTGCGCATATTTTTGTGGACCAATTACCCTTTTGCGTACTGGTAGTACGGATAATAGATTTAAAACAAAACCTAACAGAGGTAATATGGACGTGATAGGTTATGTAGCCTTAACACCGTGACTTTATCCCTGGATGGGTACGGGTGTTAAGTTAGGAGATTATCTATATCAGAGGTAATATGGACATGACATACGATAATCATGAATAATTTTTGGTGGACCTATTACTCTTCTGCGCACTGGTGGTGCGAGTAATAGATTTTGAGACAAAACCCAACAGAGGTAATATGGACGTGATAGGTTTTGTGGTCTTAACACCATGATTTTATCCCGGGTTGGGTACAGGTGTTAAGTCAAGAGACTATCGATATCAGAGGTAATATGGGCATGACACACGATAATCAGGACCAGGAAGTTTGCTCAGAGATGACAATAAGTCTGGTGAACTTCGGCGAGGTGAAGCATCACGGTGGAAGTTCAGAGGTATTTAGTATACATGACTTGTCACCCAGAGGGATGCAATATGAATCCATTCGGAGCTAATAGAGTGTAAGTTCAGAGGTACTTGGTGTACATAACTCGACAGTCTAGGAGATTTGTTGGTTTGATAAAGTACCAGCATGTCCTTAGACATAGTATTTCATCAGGAACTTGCCATTTATGGGCATCATGAGCAAGTCTCCGTTCTCTTTCGCGAGCTAGTATGTGCCGTTGGAGAATACGGTCTCGATGATGAATGGACCCTCCCATTTGGGCTGGAATTGCCGGCGGTTTTGTGAGTCATGACCATCGGTCTGTGAACGGCCAAGACGAGATCGCTTACTTGGAATATCCTCTGCTTGACTTTCTTATTGAAGGCCCGAGAGATACGTGCTTGATAGAGCTCGATGCTTTATTGAGCTTACAAATGCTTCTCGTCTAAGGCTTCTAATTCTTGTAGCCGTCGGCGGTAGTTATCGTCCGATGTCAACCAATAAGTAGGGGCCACGCGAAGTGAGGGGATCTAGGTCTCCAATAGGAGAACTACCTCGCTCCCGTAAACCAGAGAGAACGGTGTATTTCCTGTAGCCGTCCGAATCATAGTACGATACGCCCATAAGCATTCGCCCAGCTTTTCATTCCAGTCACGCTTGTTTGAAGACACGAACTTTTTAAGAAGCTTGATTATGGTCTTGTTAAAAGCTTCAGCCAGACCATTAGCCGATGGGTTATATGTCGTTGACGGCACATTTTGAATCCGATTCTTGTCACAGAATCGATAAAAGGCATGGCTTGCGAACTGCGGACCATTGTCATGAATGATCCTTTGGGGCAGTCCAAAACGGCAAATGACGTGATGTTTTTTAAAACTAATCATGTTTGATGTCTTTACCTTTGTCAACGGAATAGCTTCCGTCCACTTGGAGAAGTAGTCGGTGATTGCAAGTATAAACCGGTGTCCCCTAGACGACGGCGGGGTAATTGGGACAACGATGTCCATTCCCTATGCTTCAAATGGCCAAGAGGCCACTGTTGGGTGCAATAATTCGGATGGCAGATGTATAAAATCTGTGTGGATCTGAGAAGCCTTACACATCTTTGTATAATCGACTGCATCTGCTACCATTGTAGGACAATAATAGCCCATCCGACGGAGACGGTCTTGCCACTTCGGGCCAGGTTGGTGAGCCCCCTAAACGCCGTCATGAGCCTCGCGTAGGGATTCTTTAGCTTCTGCATTTGACAGGTATCTTAATAGTAGTCCATCGTAGGATCGTCGATATAGCATTTTGGTTTCTCTGTCATAAAAGAATCTGAGAGAATGCTTTCTGATTGAGTTGCTTCTTTCACATTCTCTAGCAGGATTCCATAGACTGTAAAGTCAATGAACGGGAGTCTCCAGTCTTGCACTCATTGGCTATCTGGGCGGAGTAACTCGTACCTAGTTGAATATTGTTTTTGGGACAGATGATGAGCATGATTTAGAACCGCCAATGAAGCGGCGAGACCTGCTAGGGCGTCGGCTTCTATATTTTAGAGCCTAGGGACATGCTCTATAAAGAACCCTTCTAAGGTTACAATGGTGGCAATTGCTGTCTGATGATCAGGAATCAGGTCCGCATTGCGAACCTCGTATGAGCCTCTGATTTGATTAACAATCAACTGCGAGTCGCCATATGCTTCCAGGTATTCGACCCCCCACTTCTTTTACGAGTCAGAGTCTGATGACCAAAGCATTATATTCGGCTACATTATTTGAACAGGGTTCTGTGAGAGAGTATGCCCGATTGACTACCAATCCAGAGGGAAAAATTAATACTATCCCGACTCCAGCGACAATATAACCTTAGGGCCCGTCCTTGAAGCACCGTCGAAGAACATTCGCCAAACAACATTATGTGAAGTCATGTTTGAGTTAATAACTTCGTCTGGGATTTTTTCATGAATTCTGGTTGTTTTTGAGCCTAGATGGGCTGCTAAGAAGTCGGCCAAGGCTTGACCTTTGACAGCCTTCTGTGGAATGAAAACCATCTCGTAGGGGGATAACTGTATCGCCCAGGTGGCTAAACGAGAATTGAGTACGCCTGGCTTGGTCATGAGAACCCTGAGGGGGTTAACTTGTGAGACAACATGGATGGTCTGCCCTATCACATAGTGTCGTGTTTTCTGAATGGCGAACACCAAGGCAAGGCATTCCTTCTCCACGGTGGTGTACCTATGCTCCGACCTCACCATCATTCGGCTGAGGTAATAGATGGCTTTTTCATGCCCTGCGTCATTGTTCTGTGCTAGCAAGCAGCCGAGGGAGTGTTCCATTGCCCGTACATAGAGCAGGAAGGTCTTTCCGGCGACCGGGGCTACCAGAATCGGCAGATTCGACAGGTATTCCTTAATATCATCAAAGGCGCGTTGACATTCCTCATTCCATACGAAAGAGACGCCTTTCTTCATGAGTTGTGTGAATGGTTGACATCACCCTGAGAGGTTAGATATGAACCTCCTAATGTAGGCTAGTCTTCCCTGAAGGCCACAGAGTTCACGGAGGTTCCTCGGTGGTCTCATCTCTAGGATTGCTTTTGTTTTATCGGAATCTATGTGAATACCCCGAGAAGTAATAACAAAGCCCAAGAACTTCTCGCTGGACACATCTAGGATAGACTTAGTGGAATTCATCTTCAGATTGTGCGCTCGTATAAGGTCGAACACTGTCCTCAAATCGTGTAAGTGATCATCCTTGGAGCGGCTTTTAACGGCGATGTCGTCAACGTAACACTCCACCGTCTTGTGCAAGTGATCTCTGAAGATGACACTCATAGCTCGTTGATATGTAGCACCGACGTTCTTTAGGCCGAAGGGCATAACTGTGTAACAATACACGCTGATCGGTGTTCGAAATGACATATGCTTCTTATCATCATGATACATTTTGATTTGCTTGTATCTTAAAAAGCCATCCATAAAGGACATGTGTTTGAAGCCACACATATTATCGATCATTATGTCGGTGATGGAAAGAGGGAATTCATCCTTAGGACATGCCACATTTAGATTGTAAAAGTCAATGCAGATTTGGATATTTCTATTCTTCTTGACGACTGATACTATATAAGCTATCCAGTCTGGGTGCTGCTCCTCGCGGATGAAACCGCTAGGTATAAGCTTGTTTACTTCTGCTTCGATGGAGTTCATGATGTCTGGACGGAACCGTCGTTGCTGTTGTTTGACTGGTTTTGCGTCTGGATAAATATTGAGCTCATGAAGTACGATCTCGGGTTTTAGCCCTGGCATGTCTTCGTAGCTCCAAGCGAAAATGTCGATATATTCACTGACGAGTTGCAACAATGACTCCCGCTCGCCGTCCATCAGACTTTTACGGACGAAGCTTGGCTTTGGAGAGGATTTGTTGCCGAGGTCAACTTGCATGATTTTGTCTTCAGTGGGAGGGTTTCATTGTTCAAAGCGCTTCTCCCATTGTGCATCCAGTTGTTGGGCCCATGGCTCCAATTCAAGAGGTTCAAGTAGATCTTTATCTTTCTCTTCAATGTCAGCGGATGCCATGTTGACAAACAATGTCTGCCTAAATATATTTCCAATGCTATCATCGAAATCGTATGTAGGCGATTCAGATGAGTGAGGTTGCCACTGGCATTCCTCATCGGAACTCTCGGGTGTTGTTACTGGTGTAACATAACCGAGAACGTGTCTGGACTTGCTGTAATAATCCTGAGGTTTCCCAGCCGGGGCTGATATCTGCAGAGGAGATCGTCGGCTGTTGCCGTAATTCTGACCTGGGGTAGTATCCATGTCGTACCCCTGCTTTTGCATGAAGTACTTGGCTTGGGGACTATAAAGGTAGAGCAAAAATCTTTCAGTTTCGGGTTCAAGATCGAGCTCTTCTGGCATGAAAGGTTGAGGACCTTCTTTTCTGCCAATGATGATCATGTGATCCCTTTTTCTTCTGTCTGGGACTAGGAAGTAGGCACCTCTAGTAGGAGTAAGTTGGTTTGCGGTATGGACGGTTGTCACTTGTGTGTGTAGGTTAATGTCCAGACCGTGCTCCATAGCATACACCAGATTATACTCAGGGTAGTTCAAAGGTAGCCTCTTATTGATGAAATAAAGAATTTTGTCTACAGGGATTACATCATCAGGAGAGGGACTATCTACCTGTACAACCAGATATTTTGCGAGTTCAGCCTCCTCTTCAGCTACCTCCTGCATGACCGGAGGTTGGGACGCTATCTTGGGCAGCTTGATCACCAAGGGTTCTGCTTGTGGCATTGGCTTGCCTGAGGGCCTCGAATCAAGACTTGGTTGTCGGCTCGTCTTGGGGAGATGGATAACCATCAGCTCGATAGAGTACTTTGCATCTTCCGATTGCCTTTGATTGGATTTTGGCAATCGGATCATCATCGGCTCCACAGAGGGCCTCACATCTTCCGATCGCCTTTGATTAGATTTTGGCAATCGGACCACCATCGGCCCTACGACGGGTTTTAGCTCCTGGCTGGACCTTGGGAGTCGGATGACCATCGATTCCAACTGCGCAGCTGGGGCGAGGGAGCTGGGCACCTCTTTATGCAAAGTTGTGACAAGGGGTGCGGCTTTGCCCGGTTTATGGGCCTAGAGATAGATTTTCAAAGGTTCCTCTGACCCTGTTATGGCCTTCAATTCATCAGTTATGTGCTTCTTGGATTCTTCATATAGACAAGCCTCCGAAGAATAGTAAGACTCAACCCCTTTGAAGGGATCGATGTCGGTGAATTCCGTCTTCACGAAGCCGTGCTTACTGACATATTTGAAGCATTAGTGGAGTATAGATGGCACGATCATATAGTCATGTATCTACGGACGCCCCAAGAGGATATTATAGGACGTATCTGCGTCTATGACATAGCAGGTAACCTCCATCTTCAGGTCGCTAATCGGATATTTCAAGCGGATCTTTCCCAGGGGATAGCTCCTTCCCGAGTTGAAACCGCTAATGGCAGTGTTGGTCGTCACTAGCCGGTGCATAGGGATGTCGAGGAGTTGAAGTAAGCTTTTCGGGATAATGCTTATTGACGAGCCAGGATCGATGTGCATCTAATCCACCTTGATGTCGCCTATGTATCCAGTGTAGTACAAGGGCGATCATGCAAGTTGGTCTTGATTAACATGTCCTGTGGGATGAACACGAAGTTGGGTATTGCGTCTGCACAATTGCTGCCCTGGAGATTTGTTGACGCATCCTCCCTTGTAGGCTTGACCTGGCTAAGTAGGCGTCAGTATTCTAGAGTGCTTCGCTCAATGCGATATGAAGATCCTTGGAGAGCCATAGGAGCTCGTATAACAACAACTTTGCTAGCATATTAGCCAGTTGTGCTAGTATGTCAAAGTTGTAAGGTCTCTCCAGCCCCTAAGGTATATCCTTACGGAGCGGCCTGTCGAAACGGGTTTCCTTCGGCTTGGACCTGTCCGCCGGTGGGGGCTGAGATGGCCCCGAAACATCAGTAGCAGGCAGCGTTGCCGGCTGAGGGTCTTCGACTGAATTACCCAAAGTAGGCTGGAATTGTGCACTAGATCGGGTAACAACGGCCGCAGCCTCCTCAGCTTCGGCTGAAATTAGATGGCAGGATCTGGACTTGCTGTCCTTCTTTTTGTTGGTTGAAGATGGCACCGCCTATGTAACTTCGGACACTAGATCTGGGTGCACCCACATGATCTCTCCTCGTGACGTGGTGAGAGGCACCATGCTAGTCGTTGTAACACCCAGTTTTCCAAATGAGGGTATTTTGGTCATTTTTAAAATTTTGAGAATTATTTGGAATTATTATGTATTATTTAGATTTATTGAAATTAATGTGATTTTTAGAGATTTTTAGTATAATTGATTTTGGTGTTTTAGTTGACTTTGACTTATGTTGACTTTGGAGACTAACCTAGTGGCTAACCTAGGTCATGACTATGTGATTAGGATATGGAAACCTAGGTTGACTTAAGTTAGTGATAATTAACCCATTAGAAATTATTTTGGGAAAATAGGATTTAGATTGATTAAGGAATGGCTTGTGAAATCATAAGTCATTTTATGACTTAAAGGCTTAATGGCCCATAGGCCCACACCCCTTGAACCAAACCCTAACCCTAAAAATCTGGCCGGCCACTAGTGTGTTCCCCCCTATTTATATCACCTTGAAATTAGGGCTTGCCTCTTTAGGAATCATTGCCATTTGGAAGAGGTGAGTCTCCATCCTTGTAAATTCTTAGAAAATCCATTTTAACTCCAAATTCCTTCAAATCAATTGCATTAGGACCTAATTCTTCTGTTCTTTCTGTTTGTGTAAGAATATTTTAGAGTAGGATCAATTTGGGAAAGTTTTGGTGGCTTAAGGAACTCTTCCCATTGGGGATTTTAACCCTTTGTTCATCAATAGGTATAATCCCTTCTACTCTATATAAATTCTGTTAAATTTCATTTCTAGGATGTCCTAACCCTAGCCTAACAGTAGGATAGGCTAACCCTAGAATTTGAACCCATTTCGTGTCCGTATCGGACACATATCAACGTGTATAGAAACGTGTTCGATGGGCATTTCGTTTGATTTTGTGGATTGTGTTTGAATAGAAAAATAGATCTTGACCTCGCTTATGCATTTCTCGTATTCTGAACACGTTTTCGTGTTGTGTCGTGTCGGATTTTGGACGCGGACACGCGGTCGTGCACACGCGCGCGCGGGCAGGTGGCATGCCCTGCTACTCGGGCGGCACTGCTCTGTGCACACAGCGTTTCGACCCACGAGACTTGACACATATGTCGTTCTCATGACTGACACGAGATCCCTAGAGTTTCAGGGACTCACGTGTCGTGTCGGACACGCACGAACGTGTGCACGTGTCGTGCACTGTGTAGTTCAGTGTTCTGAAATTGTGTTTTTGATTTTAATTGATTTTAATGCTTTTAAATTGTGTTTAATTGATTAGTTAAATCCTAAACATGTTGTTTAATCCCTGTTATATTAGGTTTACTTGTTAGATTGGGTTAATGTGGAATATTGGGTTCGAAAGAGGCTTGAACTGCATATTTATGATACGTAGACTGATACACAGTATTTTTCCCATTTCCTAAACTGTTAATTCCTGTGTTAACCTAAGTTAGATTGTTGTTCTGTTGTTTGATGATTCTCACATGATTGTTGGTTCATATTAATGCAATATTTCATTCGATATAGGCTTTGGAATTTGATATGGGATATTGGTTTTGGTTTGTTTATTCAAAACTGTCTATTAACTGATTAAGTGAACCTGAGATTTCATTTGCTAAACTGAGTGATATAGGATTTCATTTCTAGTTATCAGAACCCTGAGATTCCAGTTTTTCCTAATTTATGAACCGTCAACTGATGTGATTCACTGTAATACAATATCTAAGTTAATTTCCTCTCATTTTCGAAATATGAATAACCTGAGATTCATTGCTAACTGTTGCACTTTGATTGAAACTGAATATCTGAGATTCTTCTTTGGTTAAAACCTGAGTTTTTCTCCTTCATTATCAAACTGAGTTGTTGATTTTGTGCATGGCTTTTCTCTAATAACCTGAGATTGTATCTCTGAGATTTTGGGGGTTGATATTATGAACTGTTAGCTATGGGCTGAAATGTGATAACTAAGAATGGGGGTATTGATTTGAATTGTAAACTGATTTCCTTTAAACTGAAATGAATTTCAAAACCTGAGTTTACCCTTACTTTTGATTTACAATGTTGTTTTCTCTAATAACCTGAGATTGTATCTCTGAGATTTTGGGGGTTGATATTATGAACTGTTAGCTATGGGCTGAAATGTGATAACTAAGAATGGGGGTATTGACTGGAATTGTAAACTGATTTCCTTTAAACTGAAATGAATTTCAAAACCTGAGTTTACCCTTACTTTTGATTTACAATGTTTTTTCTCTAATAACCTGAGATTTGGATGAATGATGAATATGTTGATTTCCTAATTCTTTTCGAAATGGTAACCTTGAATTGGTTCATAAATCTGGAATGCAAGTATAGGCTGTTAAAACTGGGATTGGGGGGGGGGGGGGAGAAACTGTTTAAACTAATTTTGGGTTTCTTTTTGAACTGATATTGGATTTGTTCCTGCATTAGCCATGTTCATGTGTACACTGTGAACTGATTTTCCCTTTGATGAGTTGATTTGGTTTTCCATACATTGTACTGTTCACTGAATTCCTGCATTAGCCATGTTCACTATTTTCTAGTGTTCCAGTTTCAAATTTCTTCACACAAACTCTAAGCCTAACACACTCTATCACACCCTCACACACAAGTGTCTCCCCCCTCACCCTCATTCTCATGTTACACTAGCACACACACAAGTTCACACACCTATGTATAACCCTCTTCACACACACACACATGTACACCACATCCCTTCCTATTCTAAATATATATATAGATAATGTGTATGTACATGGTAGGTATTCCTATATGCTAATTTGTGTACCATATTATAGTAATGTGGATATAGATATGGTATATGGTATTGCATAGGAGCCTATATGCTATGTATTCCTATTAGCTTATATAAATAGGTCAATATGTGTATTCCTATATATATGAGTGTGTGCTAATATATATATATATAAATATATATATATATATATATATATATATATATATATATATATATATATATATATATATATATATATATATATATATATATATATATATATATAGTGTATGGGTGATATGTGTATAGTGGCCAATAGGTTATGTATTTTCTAAGTTACATTATATAGCCTTGTCAATATGTGTATTTATATATTAATGTGTGTATTCCCATATTAGATTATATAGTCATATCAATTTGTGTATTATTTTAGGCATAGATATATTGTCATGTGTGTAATGTTATGGTTTGGTTGTTAGGGCATGATATTGCCTAGTAAGCCTAGATTAGTCTTGTTAGAACCTAGAATGGCTTGTTAGACCTAGAATATACTAGTTAGACTTGTTTGACTTAGGTTTGACCTAGTTTGACTTCTAGGGTTGACCAGAGTTGACCAAGAGTTGACTTTGGCCTAGATTGACCTAGATTCATGTAGAATGCATCGTAGTGTATCTTATTACCATTCTGGACTTGATGTGACTTGTGCTGTTCTAATAGGAGCCAGACACCACTCCTCGGACAGTATATATTCTCCAGATTCTCAGGATACAGGCGAGTACATTCTCTGATCATTTCATATCTTGTTTAGGATTATATTCCTGCTTTAGATTACTTTACATGATGCTGACACGTTGGAAACACGGATTAGTACTACATGGATCTGGTTGAGCGATGTTATCCCCCTTAGCGGATACATCGGGTATTCGTGTTCGTGTACTTTATCGGGAACATCGTGTACTATTTGTATTTGTTACATTCGTGTACGAAACGTGTGAATCGTGTATAATCATGTATTCACATGACCTTCGTGTATAATAACATAACGTAGCTGGATCCTTGTGTATTGATTGGGGCGGGGGAGTGAAAGTGGTTATGTATTCAATCCAGTTGATTACTCGTGTACAAACCTCTGTAGATTACTCGTATACAACATCGTGCCGTCTACATAACCACCTTGTGCTCTGAATCACTAGCACTGTTAGTTCTCTATATATTGTAGCTATTTACTTACAGTCTCTCTCTTTTTATCATATTATTTCTTCAGATCCTGTATCTTACTCTCTAGCATGTTTATATTTCCTAACCGGTTATGATTTTGTTGAGATGTACTGTACTCGCTCCTGTCCTGACTGGACCTATTGAAAATTTTACAGTGAATGATGAGGCTCTGGTGTCTATCCCTCTTGGTGCAGCATTAGACATCACTAGTGACTTGGACCTGATAGCAGTTGATGGCACTTCCCAGATTAGGATTGTCTTTACTTTCTGGATCACTGTATTTAGATTCTGGGATATTTCTGAGATATGTATTTATTTTAGTCACTTAGAATTATGGATTTGTATCTCTGTGATGTTACATTCCTGGATATTATCTATCTTTATCTTTCTATCTCATTCATGTTCTACCTTAGTTGTGATTGAGATATATTCTGTTATGTCACCCCCATTCGGGGAGTATAACTGTGTATTACCTTTAACTGTTAGATGTTGTGACCTAGGACAGCGTTCTACCGCCGACACTGCGGCGTAGGCTGGACGTACCCACGTCTCGTGCCCTTACTCTAGGGTGTGGGTCGTGACAGTCGTCTGGTCCCGGACAGGTAGATGATTAGTAACCTCCATCGTTGCTCGGGGGACAGGTATTACCCCATCTTGAGTTTTTGTTGGGGAAAAGTCACCGAACTGAACTGATACCATGTTCGCAGCCACGGTAACCTCTTCGAAATCTAGTGACAGAGCTTTGGATTCGATAAGATCTAGATGTACCGCTTTAATTGGAAGCAGTCATGAGTGGAATGATGGACATAGCGGTGGAAGTGGTAATATTTTGGGTCCTCTATCTCCGCCGCTCAAGGCTCGCGCCTTGGTGGAGGGAGTTGGATCCTATCCCTTTGCAAGTGCATGTCGAAGATAGGCTTGACATGACTATCTTCAAATGATTAATTCACCTTGGGCCACTGAGCTTCTGCCTGCTTTTGTTCAAGCTTTTTGGTCGTACCAGCGACCATGGCCTGTTTGCCTTTGGTATCCCGGTTATTGGTGGTGCCGCCATTGTTATTGTTATTGGGGGTGTTAGCAGGACGTTTGCCCTTGTCCTCTCCATCTGGGATATGTAATCCCAGCTGGCGAGCCTTCTTTAACTTTGCCTCCATATTGGTAGCGCTTATGATGAAGGTCGTCCAATCCCTGAACTGATCTTTGCCCATCCAGAGGCTGATTGCAGGGAGCAACTTCTTCTGGCAGATTTCAATCAAGGAGCTTTCGGGATTCCCTTGGGGCAATCTCATCGCGGTTTGGCGGAACTGCTCGATGTAGTTTCTCATTAGCTCCCTTTCTCCCTGAACGACGTCCATGAGAGACGACATCGTCACATCATGTCCTACTTCGTAGAATATTTCCAGGAATATGTGTTTGAAGCCGTCAAAGGAATGGATGCAGTTGTCCGGAAGGTTACGGTACCAGTCGAACGCGATTCCCTCTAATGCTTCGATAAATAATCGTGTGAGGATGGCATCACTGTACGGCAAGTGGTCTGTTGTGACCTCAAAATAAGTCATGTACCGGCTGGCATAGGTCTTCCCTTCATACGAATCGATATGAAACGGTTTGTACCGTAATGGAAAAGGAACATCTCTCCACGCAACGGGATAGGGCTGTCGTATTCTGAGGTCCGGAGAGGAGTCTCGGGCATTGAACATTGCTCGAAGCTCCTGGACTTCCCTCCTTACCTTCCTGGCTTCGTCTGCAGCTGAAGGAGCGGATGCTCCTAGAGGATTGTCACCCAAAGGAGGAGCGGTCGTGTTGGAGTCCGCGTTGACTGCGGGTCCCAAGCTTGTTTGTCCAGCGTCCTTGTTGGTTGAGTCGGCAAAGCATCTTTGATTTTGTCTACTGACTTGACCAAGGATAGGAGCATGGCTTCAAGTACTTCTAAACGTTTTCGATCTGTAGGTCATGCATGATCATCTTCCGCCATAAACACTGTTTGCAACTGGAGAGAGACAGATGGGACCGTAGAGGAAGTGCTTTCCGTGTCGTACCCTCGTAGAGAGAAATCGTCGGGGAACGTCGGAATGTCCTCCTCCTCGGATTCGGAAGGGGTGCCACCCTCTGTGCAGGAAGCTGCATCATCTTGGCAAAGGCGGTTATCCTCGGGGACATCCAAGTCTGTGCATGCTCTTGGAACAACGGGTTGTCGCATACATTAAGGGGACTGCTACCCCCAGCTTTATCTACCCCAGGGAGGTCGAGGATGCACCCCTGAGTGTTGGAAGCCTTTTTTTGGAATAGGTGTCCTAGTAGACACCCCATGTGGTTGTCGACGGTAATCCTCCATATGAGAGTTTCCTTGCAGTGTTGGCTGAGATTGCCGGGCTGGAGGAGCCTGTCTTCTTTCCTCCCTTGTCGGCAGGAACCTTCTGAGTTGAATTACAGGAGGCGAAAGGAAATTCCTCGCCTCCCAAAATTTGTACCTGTTTCTCGAGTTGTCGTCGGACAGGTGCTGGCTGGTGTAGTCGTTGGAAAATGGACTGCCGATCTTCAGGTGCTGCCGACTTGTCGCAGCAGCAGTTGATGACAACTTGGGTACAATGATGTCCTAGGGAGGGCTCACCGCATGCCAAGGTTGCCTCTCTCTCTTATTACGTTTGTGGATGGGTACTTCTCGCAAGTCAAGAGCAGATTGATCTACCTTTGCATCCGTTTTGTGGGCTCGGGTATCCTGAGCACACGGGTGCGTAGAAATCATATTTGCTCCCTGATACGAGGCTAGTAAAAGCACTTGCACTCGCTCATAATTGGAAGACTTTTGAGACCCACCCTGTCCGTTTGCCCTGGAGGGCTGAACGCGGGTGGTTCTGTACAACTTCCCATCAGGAGCCCGTATAACAGTTAATGGTGCCCGCTAACGGTCAGCAACTTGGATAGTTGACTGGGCTAATTGGGCCCACACTACCCTAGACTTCTTCGACTTAGCACCCGAAGGCGCATAGTAAGAAGAGTCCAGATTGGAATATTCCACCTTCTTAATGGGTCGCATGGGGTCGGGTCCGCATGAGAGACGGTCGAAAATAGAGCTTCTGACAGGGCCGCATGAGGCAGCCTGTATGCGGCCAGGATTGGCTGTCGCATGGGCCATCTGCCTGCGGCCAGAGTTGGTTGTCGCATAGGGAGACTGCCCATTTTTCTTATGCGGCCTCTTCTTCGTCCGTATGGATTTCCCTTGCGCCCCCAAAAACTCAGTATCATAGTATTTTCTTTTGCTGGATTTGGGGACAGTGGGGTTCTCTGCGGTCGGAAGCAAGGCCGCATGAGAGCTTTGATCACCGTTGTAACGCCCCAGTCCCAAAATACGTTGGACAAGGAACGTAGACATGCTAGCTGTATTCATACGAAGTACATAGGCCTCGTATGGATACATAAGCTGTAAAATGCAGTAGAACCATAACTAATCTCATCCACACAAAATAAAGGAATAAAAGATATCATATAATGGTAATGAATTGTCTTGATACAATATGTTTGGCGGAGACAAATCCACTACCAACAAGTAAAGGAAAAATACATGATGTACAAAAGAATGATTTTGGCGAGCGAAGCGAAGGCGATCCAAGTGCAATCATCCACGAAGAAATGGAGATGGTCACAGCTAGAGCTAAAGCACCTGCGAAAGACAAGAGCACACACCTGGAGAGATAACCAGGTCCACAGAGGGACGTAACAAGACACATAATATCATGCCATATAAACTGAATAAATATTGCTCAAATAAATAATCAATTGAATTATAACATGGTCTAATACACACCTATTGAACTAGCTTACCATCCCTCCAACCAAACAAGGACAGGAGATGGTAAACTAATTCACGGTGACGTATCTTTCCATGCTATGAATCCAATATTGTATCCGGACCCCAACAAGGTTCAATACCTTCTCATCGAAGTAGTAGGTCACACCTGCAACCAAACAAGGACAAGATGTGATGAACTAATCCGTAACAAGTTATTGTTCCAAGCCACGGTCAGATACAAGTACTCAAACCAAAAGTACTCGTACCTAACGCATAAAGGTGCCTAACCGTTATAAGTAAAATGTATTAAGAACAATCCTTCCTAAGCATGGACCCTGGCTTAATAGGATCGGCATAGTCCCCCCTTGGGCATCGGAGGCCCCATCAGTAAGAGCATGACGTTCCGCAGAATCGTCAGTGGCCGTCAGTAATCATGGGTCATCAACCCCGTATCTCCAGCGGAGAGTCCGGGTCACAAGGGAAAGTGCATCGAAGCCCATACGCTAAGGAATTGTCCTTCCCGCCCAATGCCTAATATTTTGTATCCACAACAGTAAACCTCTATAACCGCTAAGTCAAACTAGCATGCAATCTCTATCAGCGGTTATTCCTATCGTACGGCTTATACGCACCGGTGGCCAGCCAGTCACGCATGTCCGTGTTCTACATGCGACACACAACTTTGTGTTACAACGTGTCAAGACCAATGAATGCAACACACAAGGTGGTCCCTTAAATCTAGGTTTAATGTGTAAGAAAAATAATACATAGCAGAATAAAAATGAACAGTAAGTTCTAACAGGTTATGCCATGTATCACAGTTTATTTTGCATAAAGAAAATAATAAATAATGCATGAAATATGAGCTAAAATAAGTAAACAACAAATGGCAAGGTGTCTTGCCTGAGGTCCTTGCTGGTGAAACCGACAATCCCGTTGGGTACAGAATAGTCACAGGGCTACACAAGATAACTCAGACGATGTGACAAACTTCTAAAATAAAAACCAAAAATAAAATATGCTGGAAAATTTTTGGGAAAAATATATGATGTGTATTTTTCCGTCATTATTCCGAAACTTCAAACGGTTCGTGATTCTGATTCCTGGTTCTCCCAGAATCTCAAAAACACTAAAACATGTCAGATTTCGGACCATTGACACTCCACAAATTTTCCAAAAAATTAAGTTCCTAATTTATGAAAATAAAATTTATATTCAGAAAATATACCTCAATACAATTCCGACAAAAAAAACTGGAGGTCAAACGGAGTCCGGAGTTGGGAGTTATGGTCATTCGAAGTTGCTACAACCTTTGAAAATTGAGGCTGAATTTATGACGAAAAAAGAGAATTTTTTTTGACAAGGATGGTTTGAAAGATGATTTTATTCACAGATCCGATAGATATATATAATGGCTAGCAATTAGCAAATTATGATAGGATTAGAACTAAATAAGGATGATTATGATTACCAACTAATTTGGAAAGGAATAGGATTTGTTTAAATAAGAAACGATCTAATTAATGCTAGATATGATTGCAATAGGATAAGAATTTCTAATGGATAAATGTTCCCATAAATTTAAATCAAATAAATTATTTAAAAAAACAAATCAATTTGATTGCAATCCTTTAAATGGTCACCATAATAAATTTAAGTATTATTCTATATTATCAAATAATTCAAATCATATGAATCCAAATCCAAATCAAACTCAACATAATAACTTTAAAATAATATCTAATATTTATCAAATAATTTTAAATCAAATAATAAATAAATTATTTAATCAAATAATATTTTAAATCTAGATTAGACAAATCATAATGCTCCAATTAGTCATTGTAAGTATTTTAAACAATATTTAAATTATCAACAAAATTTAAAGTATAGTTGATAACCATCAAGAAAATTTAAATAAATTTAAATATAATCAGATAACTGATTAACATATCAAAATAATACTCGATATCATCAAATATTATAAAACTTACTTTTATAAATCCAAATCTTTATTTAAAAATAAATAGACAAAAAAAACTTTTATCGCTCAATTTTTTTTTTAAAAACCAATTTTTAGAAGACCAAAAATAATAAAAATATATTTTATATTTCAAATAAAAAATTCGAGAACATTTTTTTAGAAATATTATTTCAAACCATTAATTTAAAACTAGTTTTTTTTGTAACAAAAGTAATCACAAAATATCTTTTACAAAATTTCTACGAAAATTACTTTTAAACACGAAATTAAAATATATAGATATAATTTCAAAAAATAATAATTTCGGGAAAATGAGTTACAAATCTACCTACCTTTGAAAATTTTCGTACTCGAAATTTAAGGACTATTAGGATAGACGGACTTGGTTGATCGGTAAAAGGATAGTAAGAGTTTGGGATAAGAGAAAATAGATGAAAGGGAAAAGAAAATTTCTTTAATGAGAACATTAATCAATTTGGACAAAAAAAATAGAAGAAGTGAATGGATATGGCTTGATGTGCACGGACACGATGCACAAACACATTTGTAGGTGGAGAAAATTAATGGAACATAGAATAATGAGCCTCTCCTTATATAGGATGTGTAAGCTACTATTTAGATAAGGATTATGATAGTTGCAAACCCCTTATTGATATCTCACTTTTAAATTTTAATCAATTTAAAACCGATTCAATCCAAATCCAAATCTAATCCAATTTAAATATAATTAAATTTTTAGTTTAAAATCAAATGGGATAAATCAAATTTCAAATATTTAACTATTTAAATAAATCCATAAATTCAAATCAAGATTTAAATCGCCACAATAATTTCAAAATATATCTTCCAAAATACTAAAAATAATAATTTCAAAAATTATATTATTATTTAAAATAAACTAATAAATAATTACTAAATATATATGTATGTACAAGTAATATTTACATAAATATACTTTTCTAATATACCATTTTATAGGAAAAATTATTTATTAGGATAACTGTATAAATGAAAGGCTTTTCATAATTAAAATCATAAACTTGGAAATGATAGCTAGAAATAATTATTATCTATATTACTTCGAAACTATAAAAATAGAAAAAATGTTTTTCAAAAATATGTACTCTTGCACATATTCGCACTCGTCTAGCAATTACGAAAAACGAAATTTCGCACACGACGTACAATACGACTACGTGACGTACAATACAAAATTTTAAATCAGTATCAAATTTAATAATAAATAATAAAAAAATAGTAAAAATTTAGGGGTTTTACATCCTACCCAACTTAAAAGAATTTCGTCCTCGAAATTAAGAATTTGTAGGGGGGTGAGAAGACACAAGGGGTATCGATGAGGAACAATCAATAACAAAATCATGTCGTAAGAAATTGCGATCTAGATCATAGAAAAATAATAAGGTATGGTCATAATTGATAGGAAGGCTAGTGGAAGTTCTAGTATAATGCCTTCGCCCTTCTAAAATATGTGAAGGCGAAAGCAATAAGGAGTTCAAAAGGCGATATTATCGAGTACGAATACGTGGTTCAAGGACGACCGAAAAAAATTTGAAAGGAGTTGCCAAGGCAGTCGCATATGGGACTCTAAAGGACAAGTTTAGCTATGTCCCCATCCACGTAGAACGATAAATATAAGCTAACCAAAGTGCACTAGGTTCATCAGACCATCATGCACCGATTCTGAGTAGACAATATGTTAGCGGAGGCCTCCAATAACATATGTTATGAACAAGCTTGATAAAGAATTGAGCTTGCAAAAACTAGGCTACATTAGCATCATTAGTCTATATAGTAAAAATATAGGCACGTAAGATTAAGATTGAAATAGAGTAGAATTAGTTCAAACTCCTTAAGACTCTAAGTTGTATCCTATGTTGGTCTCTATACAGTTGTCCTATAGTCTTCTTGTCCAAGTCCTTGGTTGGCTAGATGGGTTAGGGTCCTCTAAATTCTAAAATTTAAGTAAACTTACTAATATAGGTCACAAGGACAAAGGGATTGCTAGGTCATAAGGTATTCTACCCAACTTAAAAATTAAACTAATGGTGTTTTGGGGACAAAAGTAACACGTCTAACTAGTAAGGGTCACCTTCCTAACCTCTAGCAAGCACGAAGAGGAGATAAGAATAATGATAGAAGGAATCAAGCAAGATGCAGTCGATGAGACGGACGATAGTTCGAATATGGAATCGAGGAAAGAGGTCAAGTATGTGGATGAGATCCTAGACTTCTAATCCTATTCGCAGGCTTGCTTGGTACGGTAAAGTAACCAAACAATTTATCTTGACCTGCATGGGCCACCATAAAAACATGTAACGCCCCAGTCCCAAAATACGTAGGACTAGGAATGTAGACATGTCAGCTGTATTCATACGAAGTACATAGGCCTCGTATGGATACATAAGCTGTAAAATGCAGTAGAACCATAACTAATCTCATCCACACAAAATAAAGGAATAAAAGATATCATATAATGGTAATGAATTGTCTTGATACAATATGTTGGGTGGAGAAAAATCTACTACCACCAAGTAAAGAAAAATACATGATGTACAAAAGAATGATTTTGGCGAGCGAAGCGAAGACGATCCAAGTGCAATCATCCTCGAAGAAATGGAGATGGTCACAGCTAGAGCTAAAGCACCTGCGAAAGACAAGAGCACACACCTGGAGAGATAACCAGGTCCTCAGAGGGATGTAACAAGACACATAATATCATGCCATATAAACTGAATAAATATTGCTCAAATAAATAAGTTAATTGAATTATAATATGGTCCAATACACACCTATTGAACTAGCTTACCATCCCACCAACCAAACAAGGACAGGAGATGGTAAACTAATTCATGGTGACGTATCTTTCCATGCTATGAATCCAATATGGTATCCGGACCCAAACAAGGTTCAATACCTTCTCATCGAAGTAGTAGGTCACACCTACAACCAAACAAGAACAAGATGTGACGAACTAATCCGCGACAAGTTATTGTTCCAAGCCACGGTCAGATACAAGTACTCAAACCAAAAGTACTCGTACCTAACGGATAAAGGTGCCTAACCGTTCTAAATAAAATGTAGTTAATAACAATCCTTTCTACGCATGGACCCTGGCTTAATAGGATCGGCATAGTCCCCCCTTGGGCACCAGAGGCCCCATCAGTAAGAGCATGACGTTTCGCAGAATCGATAGTGGCCGTCAGTAATCATGGGTCATCAATCCCGTATCTCTAGCGGAGAGTCCGGGTCACAAGGAAAAGTGCATCGAAGCCCATACGCTAAGGAATTGTCCTCCCTGCCCAATGCCTAATATTTTGTATCCACAACAGTAAACCTCTATAACCGCTAAGTCAAACTAGCATGCAATCTCTATCAGCGGTTATTCCTATCGCACGGCTTATACGCACCGGTGGCCAGCCAGTCACGTATGTCC
Organism: Iris pallida; assembly: GCA_029216955.1. Lineage (NCBI taxonomy): Eukaryota > Viridiplantae > Streptophyta > Magnoliopsida > Asparagales > Iridaceae > Iris > Iris pallida. Next base: position 5,964,605 of record JANAVB010034420.1, read on the forward strand.
GTGTTCTACATGCGACACACAACTTTGTGTTACAACGTGTCAAGGCCAATGAATGTAACACACATGGTGGTCCCTTAAATCTAGGTTTAATGTGTAAGAAAAATAATACATAGCAGAATAAAAATGAACAGTAAGTTCTAACAGGTTATGACATGTATCACAGTTTACTTTGCATAAAGAAAATAATAAACAATGCATAAAATATGAGCTAAAATTAGTAAACAGCAATTGGCAAGGTGTCTTGCCTGAGGTCCTTGCTGGTGAAATCGACAATCCCGTTGGGTACAGAATAGTCACAGGGCTACACAAGATAACTCAGACGATGTGACAAACTTCTAAAATAAAAACCAAAAATAAAATATTCTGGAAAATTTTTGGAAAAAATATATGATATGTATTTTTCCGTCAGCATTTTGAAACTTCAAACGGTTCGTGATTCTGATTCCTGTTTCTCCCAGAATCTCAAAAACACTAAAACTTGGCAGATTTCGGACCACTGACACTCCACAAATTTTCCAGAAAATTAAGTTCCGAATTTATGAAAATAAAATTTATATTCAGAAAATATACCTCAATACGATTCCGAAAAAAAAACTGGAGGTCAAACGGAGTCCGGAGTTGGGAGTTATGGTCATTCGAAGTTGCTACAACCTTTGAAAATTGAGGCTGAATTTATGACGAAAAAAGATAAATTTATTGACAAGGATGGTTTGAAAGATGATTTTATTCACAGATTCGATAGATATATATATAATGGCTAGCAATTAGCAAATTATAATAGGATTAGAACTAAATAAGGATGATTATGATTACCAACTAATTTGGATAGGAATAGGATTGGTTTAAATAAGAAACGATCTAATTAATGCTAGATATGATTCCAATAGGATAATAATTTCTAATGGATAAATCTTCCCATAAATTTAAATCAAATAAATTATTTAAAAAAACAAATCAATTTGATTGCAATCCTTTAAATGATCACCATAATAACTTTAAGTATTATTCTATATTATCAAATAATTCAAATCATATGAATCCAAATCCAAATCAAACTCAACATAATAACTTTAAAATAATATATAATATTTATCAAATAATTTTAAATCAAATAATAAATAAATTATTTAATCAAATAATATTTTAAATCTAGATTAGACAAATCATAATGCTCCAATTAGTCATCGTAAGTATTTTAAACAAATTATAAATTATCAACATAATTTAAAGTATAGTTTATAACCATCAAGATAATTTAAATAAATTTAAATATAATCAAATAACTGATTAACATATCAAAATAATACTCGATGTCATCAAATATTATAAAACTTACTTTTATAAATCCAAATCTTTATTTAAAAATAAATAGACAAAAAAAACTTTTATCGCTCAATTTTTTTTTAAAAAATCAATTTTTAGAAGACCAAAAATAATAAAAATATATTTTATATTTCAAATAAAAATTTTGAGAACATTTTTTTAGAAACATTATTTCAAACCATTAATTTAAAACTAGTTTTTTTTGTAACAAAAGTAATCACAAAATATCTTTTACAAAATTTCTACAAAAATTACTTATAAACACGAAATTAAAATATATAGATATAATTTTAAAAAATAATAATTTCGGGAAAATGAGTTACAAATCTACCTACCTTTGAAAATTTTCGTACTCGAAATTTAAGGACTATTAGGATAGACGGACTTGGTTGATCGGTAAAAGGATAGTAAGAGTTTGTGATAAGAGAAAATAAATGAAAGGGAAAAGAAAATTTCTTTAATGAGAACATTAATCAATTTGGACAAGAAAAATAGAAGAAGTGAATGGATATGGCTTGATGTGCACGGACACGATGCACAAACACATTTGTAGATGGAGAAAATTAATGGAACAGAGAATAATGAGCCTCTTCTTATATAGGATGTGTAAGCTACTATTTAGATAAGGATTATGATAGTTGCAAACCCCTTTTTGATATCTCACTTTTAAATTTTAATCAATTTAAAACCGATTCAATCCAAATCCAAATCCAATCCAATTTAAATCTAATTAAATTTTTAGTTTAAAATCAAATAGGATAAATCAAATTTCAAATATTTAACTTTTAAAATAAATTCATAAATTCAAATCAAGATTTAAATCGCCACAATAATTTCGAAATATATCTTCCAAAATACTAATAATAATAATTTCAAAAAATACATTATTATTTAAAATAAACTAATAAATAATTACTAAATATATATGTATGTACAAGTAATATTTACATAAATATACTTTTCTAATATACCATTTTATAGGAAAAATTATTTATTATTATAACTATATAAATGAAAGGCTTTTCATAATTAAAATCATAAACTTGAAAATGATAGCTAGAAATAATTATTATCTATATTACTTCGAAACTATAAAAATAGAAAAAAATGTTTTTCAAAAATATGTACGCTTGCACATATTCGCACTCGTCGAGCAATTACGAAAAACGAAATTTCGCACACGACGTACAATACGACTACGTGACGTACAATACAAAATTTTAAATCAGTATCAAATTTAATAATAAATAATAAAAAAATAGTATAAATTTAGGGGTTTTACAACCGTCTTGGGCCGCAGAAGAAGCTTCTTCGAGAACCTGGCGAGGGCAACTGTTTTGCGCTTCGACGTCCTGCGGGTTCTCTTCGGGTTGGCTCGCCTCTGTGACGGGCTGGCGCTTCCTTCAGAGAGCATTTATTCTAATGCTTATTGGTCAAAACGAACCACAAGCATTTGCTACGTAGAGCCATGCTTGGACGCGTCGGATGGCGTCACCAACATCTCATCAGAGGAGAAGGAACTCCCCAGCAGAGTCGCCATCGTATCTACCATTAAAATATTAAGAACAAGAATTACAGATGAATTGAACTTGATTGTAAACTTGCTTGTACAAAAAAAAGCCTAGAAAGAAATCCTATAAAATAATCTAAGTACAATTGTTTAATTTTTAATTCTGGGGGGTGACGATGGAGGCTTGGAAAAGTGTAGCAACTCTGCCTTACTCCTTGGACTATCAGACACAGTCTTTGCTCTTGAAGAAATTTTCCAGCCTTTGATTGCCAACCTTTAGCATGGATGTGGTACCCAGCTATTTATAGTGATTCCTGCATAAAGTAAATTTTGGGCCGCATAGAGGGCCACGTGGCCACGTGTCTGTAACAGCACACAAAGACTCGATCTTGAGCTGCCAGCTGGTGGGGGTTGTTTAGATTTCGTGTTGTAGCAAATTTGGGTGGTTGAGACTTGGTCAAATTGCCACGTGTCCCCCTACAAAGTAGAGCCTGAATCGTTTTGGCCGCATAACGGCCTTAGGAGCCTTTCTTTTGCGGCTCGGCTCTACTTGACCGTATAGGATCTTCGAGACCCTTGCTTCTGCGGCTTAGTTTTATTTGGCCGTATGGAATCTTCGAGAACCTTGCTTCTACGGCTTGGTTTCACTTAGCCGCATGGGATCTTCGAGAGCCCCCTGTGGCTCAAATCCACTTAGCCGTAGGGGGTCTTCGAGAGCCTCGCTTTTGCGGCTCGAGTTTTTCTTAGCCGCATGGGGTCTCCAGGAGCACTCCTTCTGCAGCTTAGTTTTACTTGGCCACATGGGATCTTCAAGAGCCTTCCCTCTGTAGTTTGATTTCTCTTGGCTGAATGGAGTGATGATTCGCATAAACTCCATCTTTTCTATGCTTCTACACGGACCAGGAGCACCATGTTTATTGAGCGACCATACGGCGTCTTTAGCTTGGGGATCGGAGGGCTGAAGCTGCAGCTGGATGTTGTCACGGTCTTCTATCATCCGAAGGATGACCGCCAAAAACTCCTCGTCCATATGAATGACGTCTTTGGTAAACAACTGGTTGTAGAAGGAAGAAGCGGCTGATTGGATGTCCTATTACTCTGTGAGAATGGTTCCGCTCTCATCTGTGATCTGGTAGAGGTTGAGTTGTTATCTACGGCCCTTGATGCAGGAGTGGGAAGTATTTCGTGTTCTTGTCGCCTTCGGTGTCCCAAGTCAGCTTGGCTTTCTGTATCCAAAATTCCTCTTCAACTTTGAGACGGTATTTTAGAAGCGCTCTGGTGAGATAGAGGGAGGCACGGGCCGCTGGGAACCGTAATCAGCGAACAGGATCTCCGTTCGGGTAACGTCGTATTCGGCGATACGGACCGCCTGGAAAATGTTACCGTAAGCCTCTTGCTCCATCGTGAGAGCACTTTTTGCATGGCTTTCAGTTTTACTGCCACGCTTTCAAGGGGGTCGAGATCATCGGGCCCTTTCTATGCTGCCTCAACAATGTTATTGAACTACGGATGATTAGTCCAAAGCGTGAGGAACCAAAAGTTTTTCTTATACCGACTGGTCTTTCTGCTGATCTCGATGTAGAGAAGGGAATAGTCCGATTCTGTGGAATTATGGTGCATGAGTCTGGAGTTCAGCTCTAGGTTCGTCCACTAAGAATTGATGAGAGCACGATCGAGATGGGAATATTGGCACCTAGCCCCTTCTTGCATGTTGCAGCATGTGAATGTGCTGCTTAGGTACTGCAGCAGGGACAACTGTGCTCCAATATGAAGTTATTGAAGTTGTTCATCGCCGACGAGGGGGGTGGGCGGCCTTCCAATTTCTCTTCTCTGCAAGTGACAATGTTGAAGTCGCCAACGCAGAGCCATCGGATGTTGCTATCATTATGGTGGATGTCTATAAGGGAGTCCCAAAGCTACTTGCGCTCAGGGATGTCGCAGCTCCTGTGGATCATAGACAAAATTGCCCGGGACTGGAGCAAGGGGTGTTCCATCCAACAAGTCAGTGCTTGGTTGAGTCATCGATGATGCCATGTGTCACTTCTGCAGCAAGGAGGATCCAGATGTCGTGGCATCCTGCGATAGCAAAATGAAAACCCAACTGCAGCTGGATGGACTTTATTTTTTTGTGAGGGATTTTGGGTTCGATGATCACCAAAACATCAATGTTGTGGATTTTCTTGAGGCTCTTTAAGCTTCTCAAAGTTGTTTGCAAAAAATAAAATTTGTTTATTCCAAACTTGTAAAAGAGTACAAAGTATAATGTATTCTGGGGAAGTACAACTTTAGGAATCTGATCAAAAGACGATCACTTTATCCCTTGGACTATGTGAACTTGAAGACTGTAGCCTCCAGAGAACGCAGCAGCAATTTTGCGAGAGTTCTTGATCTCTTCTGTCTGTGTCTCTGATAATGATTGGAAACTCTATTTATAGAGTTCTTGAAATAACTATTTTAGCAGTTATTCTGATGGTGCGCACGGCTGGATTGTGCCACATTGAGTTGCGCCAACCTTCTGTTGTGCCAATTTTCATTCATTTGTCACTCGTGTACTAACTGCATTTAGACACGTGGCATCATATGATTGAGATGCGCGTGGTCGTGTACAGGATAGTAGACACGTCTTCAGAGATTAGTGGCATGTGTGCCACGTCATCCTGCTTTAGAATGTAAGTTGTCTCAACTTTATCAGGTTGCGCGAGCTTCAGTCAACAAGTCAAACTGTGCTTGATTTGGGCTGTGCCTACACACGTGGCAGCTTCTGAGCAAAAGCCATTCAGGTTGCGCCTAGGCGCAACTAAGGATTTTGTTTAGATGGCGCCTGAGCGCAACTCACGAAGCGTACATGACAGCTGTCCACCAACTTTCCTTGAGCGGCACAATTCACGGGATTCGAAAAGATTTTCCTCGTTCACTGTTGTGTCAGTTGTCAGTGTTGTCAGTTAATGATGACCATTAAGTGTCAGATGCCACGTAGGTTTTGGCGCAAAAAGACTGGGCGCAGTCTGATATCAGGCTCAACCTGATCAGTGGTGCACTCTGTTCTCTGAGCTTCATATCAGTGGCACAACCTAATTTTTGGGGCGCAATTTAATCACTGACCAGTATATTCAGGGCACAACTTGATTTTTAGGCTCTACAAGACCCCCTTCAAAGTTTTCAAAACTTAAAAACATTGCAAAGTTTTGGAATACTTTGAATTTAGAAAAGTTTTGACTAAGTCAAGTTGCGCCAGATAATGCTCGGTCATCACGATTAAATACCTTTCTCGAAAATACTCAATCCTCTCTTCGTCTTCTGGAGTTTTATTGATTATTTTCAGTTTCCCATGAGGAATACGAAGAGTCAATTTGTTGATATATATGTAGTAGTTGATCTTTGTGCTTTGTTCTTCACTTCTATTCTTCAATGGCCCCCAAGAAGAAAGAGATGGAGACCAATGCTGACACCACAATCAAGTCTCCTGAAGCTGGACATAATATTGAGCCTACAACTTTTTTGTTTGAGGCGGACCCAGCTTTGAGGGCAGTGAACTTTTTGAATTATTTCGGTTTAACCCCGTCAGTCTTCAATCGCTCGAGTGGCGGATCATCCTCTGAGGAGCACAACAATTCGGAGGGATTTCTTAACCTGATGCGTCGCTCGGGGATCCGCACCATACAAGAATTGGATGCCGCCCTTCGTCAGACTGATGAAGGCAAGGACAAGAAATAATATTCTAGGCAGAACAACTTTTTATTTTTCTGTCTTTGATTGTAGGGGTCCACCCGTCTTTATGCAATGAAACCTAAAATTTCTGATTTTGTGTGGCTGTGATTTAGAATGGTGCTCATGGACATATTCTTTTAGCTAATTCTTTATTTTACTGTTTCTTCTGAAGAACACATGGCAGTCGTTACATGATCTTAGATGCCCATTTTTAGTTCTTTCCCAAAATAGGATCCTAAAACGACGCACCCACCTCATCTTTAACCTCTTTAAAAAGGACATCCATAAATGAAAAAATCATTCATACTCTCTCAAAAAAATGTCTTCCCATAAGGTTTCACTTGCGCCACTTCATCCGGATGTTATTTGCCTGTATGCTGTGTCTTCAAAAATTGGTAAGTCTCGACGAAGAATCAATGGTATGAATATTCTTCTTTCGTACCACTTTTGGAGACAAGTATCGATTTGCATGGTGTAGACACTGTTGATATGCACTAATTATTTCTGAGAATAGGCGCACACTGTGGTCCAGTGTTTAGCTCCGATCAGAGGCACGTATTGCTGACATACACTTGTTTGATCAATGCTTAGTGCTGATATGCGCCTGTTTTGTAGGCACAGTGCTGATGTGCGCCTGTTTGTAGGCACAATGCTGATGTGCGCCTGTTCGTAGGCGCCATGTTGATATGCGCCTGTTTGTAGACATATACTTCTGATAGATTCTGCTAACTTCTCATGTTTCATTGATATTTGCAGGGACTTGGTTAGTGAGCTTCTTCAGAACTGGCATTGGTGATTTGGATGTTGTAGAGAGCATTCTTCTGACACTCACATCAGACAGCTCATGTGGTTCTGACACTCAAATTAGACAGCTCAGGACTCTTCATGTTAAGAAGGGTCTTCCTCAGATGGTAGGAAGAGCCTACACACATGAGAGTTGGATGGTGAAGACGCAGAACTAGGAATTATATCACAAGGGTGATCTCGTTCCTAGTTCCCCTGGCGGGCTGTCTTCTCTCCACCAGTTGTATTGACAGCAGCTCATCTTTGGGCTGTTGTACTCTGTGGTTCTCCTCTCGTCTTTCTGAGAGAGAAGACCAGAGTTAATTCCATTGTCTGGCTCGTTGCTTCAGGTCGAAACGACAAGGAATTGCCACCAACAAATAAGAAGATCCAAAGATGTAATAGACCTTTATTATCGATGGGAAGATCCAAAGATGTAATAGACCTTCATTAGAATGAAAATCCAAGATGTAACAGATTTTCATCAAGATGTATCTATGCTTTTAAAGAAGGAATAAAGAAATAATTGTTTTATTATTCTTTTTTTTTATAATTTGATTTTTCTATACTGTCATAGATAACAGAATCCAGAGAGGATTATGAATGTGGAAAGTTGTTTTAACGTGGCTATTTGGAATTCAAGTTCGTAAGAGACATGATCTCTCACTATGATGAATGAATGGGTGATCATTCACTTCAATTTCCGAGGAAGAAATATTGAAAGAATGAATGGTCGTTTAAACTTTCGAAGAAGAAAGCGAATGAATCAAGCACGTCGGTTTCGAAGAAGGGAAGATGAAGAGTCGGTATAAATGAACCGTTAGAAATGAACGAACAGTTGTGCCTCTTTCCAAAAGTCGCATCAGTTCTCAAGGCTGATTACTTAGTTGTTCTGCCTATAAATAAAACAAAACTTTTATAAATATTGTCAATCTTTTTTCTTCCTGTGCAAGAAAAAATGTCTTCCAAAGATTTGATTGCTTCGAAGACTGAAGAAGAAACCAAGACTTCCCTCGCTGAGCCTCTAGTGTCTTCTCAAAAAGAAAGGGGCGAAGGCTCAACTGTTCCTCCTGCACCAGGACAGGATTTAATCTCTAAGTTAGTGGAGCCTGGAAAAACTGCCGAAGAAGAGGCATTGAGGATGGCTGTTTGTGAGTTCCTGGTGTGTTCAGACAACGAGATGTTTGAACGGTTGGTGAACTTTGTATTTAATCATGAAGGATCAGGGCCTCCTCCCCGTCCGTAATATTATGTAATTCCATTCTGCTTTTGAATAAAAAATAAACTTTTATTTATATCATGTCTCTGAAAATAAAGTACATTTTGTCTTTATACATAATATTTTTTAGAAATTTGCCATTGATGGGCATCATAGCAACTCTGTCATCCATATCTGTTAATTGATAGGCTCTATTGGAGAAGACTTTATTTATCACATACGGTCCTTCCCATTTTGCCTCAAACTTGCCTTTGCTTATATGTGTTATAGTCATAGGACGTCTGACTGTAAGAACCAACTCACCTTCTTGAAACGTTCGCACTCTGAATTTGCTATTGAAAGCTTTTGAAATCTGGGCCTGATAAAGTTCGATATGTTATTGTGCTAATAACCTTTTCTCGTCGAGCGCCTCCAATTTCTGAAGCCAAAGACGATCATTATTGTCTGTAGTAAGCTCATTAGCAATGGAGATTCTCAATGATGGAATTTGAATTTCCAAAGGTAGTACAGCTTCACATCTATATATCAGAGAAAAAGGTGTGCAACCTGTGGGGTTACGGACGGTATTACGATATGCCCATAGACATTCTCCGAGGTTATCTCTCCAATTACGTTTGTTAATAGAGACAAACTTTTTAAGGAGTTTGATAATGGTCTTGTTGAATGCTTCAGCCAACCCGTTAGCCGCAAGATTATAGGCTGTAGAGGCGACATTATTGATTATGTTGTCATCACAGAACCTATTAAACTTCTGGCTGATAAATTGCGGCCCATTATCATGGATGATTCGGCGAGGGACACCAAATCTGTATATCACATGATGTTTGATAAAATTAATGATGCTACTAGTTTTTACTTCCGCCAAAGGTATAGCTTCGGCCCACTTGGAAAATAATCGGTTATAGCTAAGATGAACCGATGTCCTTTAGATGAAGGAGGATTGATGGGACCAATTATATCTATGTCCCAAGCTTTAAAGGCCATGAGGCTGTAGTTGGATGAAGAAATTCTGACGGTTGGTGAATGAAATCTGCATAAATTTGACATGCACGGCATTTCCTTGCATAATCAATAGCATCTGATATCATAGAGGGCCAGTAGTAGACCATACGTCAGATACGATCCTGTAGTCTAGGACCAGGTTGATGTGCTCCACAAATACCATCATGAGCCTCACATAATATCTGTTTTGCTTCATCACCAGCGAGACACCTCAAGAGTAATCCATCAAAAGTTCTTCGATATAGTGTCTTAGTAGTATGATTATAATAGAATCGAAGTGATCGACGACGGATACTTGTAGCTTCTTTAGGATCTTATGAAAAAATGTTATGCACTGTAAAATCAAAGAAAGGTACTCTCAAATCCTCGCTAAGGACATTGACTTCAGTTAGGTTGCTGAATTCAATGTTGTGGTTGTTTTCAAATCAGAATAGTTCTCTATTAGAGATAACAACCATCTGTTGCCTTTTGACTGGAACTGCCAACACTGCAGCTAGGTTAGCTAAGGTATCAGCTTCTGTATTGCATGCCCGACGTACATGTTCGATGAAGAACCCTTTAAATGAAGAAGCTATCGTGTTTGCTGCTTCATAGTATGGTACCAAATCTTGATGTCGGACTTCATATATGCCTCTAACCTGATTAACAATCAGCTTAGAGTCGCCATATACTTCGAGATATTCAATATCCAGTTGTTTAGCCAATTGGAGTCCAATGAGCAAGGCATTGTATTCTGCCACATTGTTAGAGCACGATTCGTCTAAAGAATAAGTCCTTTGAATAGTTAATCCCTCGGGTGAAACGAAAACAATTCCCACTCCCACAACAAGAGTAACTCCAGGTCAAATTCTAGAAGCTCCATCAAAGAATAATCTCCAAGTAGGAAATTCTTCTGAGATCAGATTTGATTCCATAGTTTCATCCGAAATCTTATTATAGAGTTTAGATGTTTCAGGAATAGGATGAGCTGCTAAAAAGTCAGCAAGTGCTTGGCCTTTCACAGACTTTTGAGGAACATAAACCATATCATATTGTGCTAATAATATGGCCCATGTGGCAAGCTTAGAATTAAGTGTACTTGGTTTCTTCATTAAGACTCGAAGAGGATTGATTCGGGATATGACATGAATAGTTTGGCCTATGATGTAATGTCTTGTCTTCTGAACAGCAAACATTAAGGCTAAACATTCCTTCTCCACTGGGCTATAACGATGTTCATCTCCAATCATCGTTCGGCTAAGATAGTAGATGGCTTGTTCATAACCTTCCTTGTTATTTTGAGCTAGCAAAGCTCGTAATGAATGATCCATTGCCCGGACATACATTAAAAAAGGTATTCCTAAGATCGATAGTATAAGAACCGGTTGGCTTATTAAATACTGCTTTATGTCATGAAATGCTCGTTTACATTCTTTCGTCCAAACGAAAGATACACCTTTCTTCATTAATTGAGTAAATGGTCTGCAACGTCCAGATAAATTCGAAAAAGAACCGCCTGATGTACGCAAGCCGACCTTAGAATCCTCGTAGCTCTTTTAGGTTGCGTGGAGGACGCATCTCTTGAATGGTTTTGATCTTCTTGGGATCAACGTGTATACCTTTAGAGGTAATGATAAAGCCGAGAAATTTACCACTAGAGACACCCAAGAAAGACTTGGTGGGGTTCATTTTGAGTTGATACCGGCGCATTAGATTGAAGATAGTTCTTAAATCTTGAATGTGATCTTCTTTGAGACGACTTTTGACAATAATATCGTCAACATAGCATTCGACAGTCTTTCGTAAATGATCTCGAAAGATAGTACTCATAACCCGCTAGTAAGTTTCACCTGCATTTTTAAGACCAAACGGCATGACTGTATAACAATATACTCCCCGAGGAGTACGAAACGAAGTACATTTTTCATCTTCAAGATTCATCCGAATTTGATTATATCCAAAAAAAACCATCGATGAAAGAAATTCGTTCGAATCCACATGTATTGTCGATCATAACATCAATAATTGGGAGAGGGAATTCGTCTTTAGGGCAAGCATCATTGAGATCCCGAAAGTCTATGCAAACTCGAACCTTTTCGGTCTTCTTCAGGACTGGGACGACATTGGCCTCCCGGTCAAGATGTTCTTCTTCTCTGATAAAACTGCAAGCTATAAGCTTTTTGACTTCATCATCAATTGCATCCATCATTTCAGGCTTGAATCGCCGTTGTTGTTGTTTGACCGGTTTGGCATCCGGCAAAATGTTAAGCTTGTGAGTTAAATTTGAGAATCTAATCCCGGCATATCTTCGTAACTCCAGGCGAAGATGTCGATGTATTCACGAATAAGGTGAATTAATTCTTGTTTATCATCCTCTGGGAGATTTTTGCTAATGAAGATTGGTTGTGATGCACCTTTCTCTCCAATATCGATTTGGACCAGTTGATCCTCAGTAGGTAGTTTTCGTTGTTCAAAACGAAGTTCCCACTGATTGTCCATCCTTTGTGCCTAAGGGTCCATTTCAATAGCTTCTTCAATGTCACTTTCATCATCTTCTGAGAATTCGGCAAACACCATGTTAGAAGATACTATCACCTTATGAACATGACCGATGCTGGTATCAGAATCCTATGAGATAGAATCAGAAGAGTTTGAACGTTCTTCTTCATTAGATTCAGAAGGTTCTGGAGTTGGAAGTGGTGACATATAACCTAGTCCTCCTTTTGTTTTACTGTGGTATTGTAGTGATTTTCCTTTTGGAACAGCAATATGAAGAGAGGTTCGTCTTCCTTTACCATTGTTGAGACCTGTTCTGAAATCATAGCCCATTTTACGGATGATGGCTTTGGATTGTGGACTATAGCATCGTAATTGTAGCCTTCCTATATCATCTCTATTATAATTATAGAGCATGATTTTTGGTTCTTCTCTTTTGTTGAAGAATATAGGCTTTTCATCTTTCTTTCGAGACGGTACTAAGAAGTACGACTCATGTATTGAATCCAGTGATTCCACGTTTCGTCGAGATGATACGACTTCTATTGTAAGTGGTTTAAAGCTATCTAGCATATCCAGATAACACTGAGTATAGTAAAAGACATCAGTATACTGCTAAGGAGATGCTTTATTGATTTTATACCATCATTTATAACAGGGACTTTAGCCTTAGCAGGCTTAGTCAGATTGATGACAAGAGGGGGAGAAGAAGAACGAGAATGAGGAGGGAGCTTCTTGCAACGAAGATCCCTTGCAAGAGGCTCAGAAGGGGTGAGCTCCCTTTGTTCTTGACTATCACCTTTAGGTCGCTTCTCATGGGAAGGAAGATAGATAGTCAGTGGTTTAGAAGACTAAGGACAGAAGGTACGTCCTTTGACCGGAATCACCAGAGTATCAATAGGTATACTCTTCTGTTCTTCATCTGTGTCCATTGCTATTACCACCTTCATGAATTCCTCTTTGTACATACGAGAATCGTTGCAGTATGCTTCAACTTCTTTGAAAGGATTCAGATCTGCAACCTCTTTTTGGACTTCTCCATTACCATCCACATATTTGAAACATTGGTGGAGCATAGAGGGTACAATATTGTGTTTATGGAGGAATGGCCTTTCCAACAAAGTATTGTATGAGCCATGATTGTCAATAACATAGAAAGTTACCTTTGTATGAAGATTGCCAATTTGAAGTTTTAGGCGTATTTTCCCCAAAGGTTCACTTCTTCCTTGATTGAATCCCAGGATGGTAGTGATAGTTATAGAAAGATTGTGTACTGGGATTTTCAAAGCATCCCGTAAGGACTTCGGCATGATGCTAAGTGCAGACCCGGGATCAATCAGAATGCGGTCGACTTTTATGGTGTCCACATACCCTATGAAATAGAGAGAACGATCATGACGATTGTCTTCTAACAACATGTCATCTTGTGTAAAAGTGTTATTGGGCATTAATTCAAATACACTATGACAATGTGCACAGCTGACTGGCTCCTTTTCAGGCTTCTTGAGAAGAGTCAAAAAAGTGTCAGCCTGCATCATGGCTTCACTTAATGTCTCACGAGTTTCTTTTCAGAGACGTAAAAGTTCAAAGATTGACAATCTTGCTGGAGTATTGGCCAATTTGAGCCAATATGTCAAAATTGTAAGGCTTTTCACATCCAAGAGATGATGACTTCTTCAATGCTTTATCAAAGCGAACAGGTTACTTTCCCTTGTCTGCTGATGTTGGTTTAGGAGGAGATGGCTCGACCATTGGCAAGGATGTAGATGCTGTATCTTCAGCAGGAGAAGACGATGGAGGAAGAGCATCCGGGGATGGAGCAGGGTTCTCTTGATTTTCGGAATACTCCCAAAGATAGGGTTTCCCAGATCTAGTGCCCATTTAGATTTTCTTCTTCTGTTATTGGTTCAAAGGATACCATATTGCAGTTCTTGGATTTAGACTTGGAATGCTTCTTTTGCTTAGAAGAGAAAGGTGTTTCAAATTCTGCCACCAGATCTGGATGAATCCACATAATCTCTCCTCTGTCAGTTGACAGCGGAACAAGACCTTTATTTTGAGGAGGTAGGATATTCACGATTTCCAGAGTTGTCCTTGGAATGGGGACAGTACCATATTGTACGAGTTATGGTGGAAAATCACCAAATTGGAGAGAAACCACATTAGCAGTCACCGTTTTCTCGTCATGTTGTAGAGTAATTGCTCCAGAGTTAACCAACTCCTGGATTTTGCCCTTGAGTACATAACATGCTCTGGTTGGATGCCCTATAAATCTGTAATAAATACAAAATTTAGGGTGATCAGTTTTACCAACTTATTCTGGTCGCTTTGCCTCTGGAAGCTGAAGCTTATTGCTTTTGATCAAGCAATCGAAGATGCTTAAAGTATCATCTTCATCGAAAAATACTCTTCTTTTGGACGAGTTAACTTTTGCAGTGGTGCTGATGGGGTGGATGCCTTATGAGTAACATTGACAGCCAAAGACTCTTTGCCTTTGAGATTAATGGCCAGTGTTTCTTTATTCTTACGATTATTCTGGCGATTACTACCCCCGGGTGTAGAATGTTCATCTTAGTTAGGATGAGTCATCTGGACTCCTAACTGCTTGAACTTTTCGGTACTAACTTCTGCCGCCTTTGCATTAACAATGAAAGAAGGCCAATCCTGGAATTATGTAGATCTCATCTACATACTGATAATAGGCAAAAAGTTTGATTTCCAAGTGTCTATTGTTACAGCAGATGGAGTACCTAAAGGCATTTTGATTTCCTCTTGGCGGAATCTTTCAATGAAACTCTCTGTAGATTCATTGTGCCTCTGTTTAATTTTTAATGAGGACAGACATCGTTATGTCATTGAATTCCTCATAAAATCGTTCCAAGAACATTCGCTTGAAACCAGCAAAAGAAGTGATACAGCCGTCAGGTAGGCTACGATACCAGTCATATGCTGCACCGACTAAACAACCGACGAACACTCTGGTAAGGAGAGCATCAATTGGCTGTAATTGATCAGTCATCACCTCAAAATGATTGATGTACTGACTTGGAGAAGTGCTACCATCAAACAACATAATGGTTGGAAGCTTATACTTAGGAGGAAATGGAACTTCTTTCCACTCTGTAGGATATGGTTGCTTTATGTCCAGTCTTTGTAGGCCATCCTTCTGCTTGAAGGCCTCAAACTGAGTGCGTAAGAGTTTTACAGCTTCATTAGCATCCCCTGATGTTTGGGAATTGGTAGGCTGGTTAGAAGTACTAGGAGGAGGAACAGCATGGTAATTACCACCCCCAGCACCAGACTGACTTGGATCAGCTTGAATTGGCACAAAAGCAACCTGAGGGGCTGGTACCCCCAGACTAATAGGTACAGAAGATGCTATAAGCTCAGGATTTATAGCAGAGTTTACAATCAGGGGCACTGTATGTTGAGCCACCATTATAGTGTGCATGCTTGCAACCATTTCTGCCATGGTTTTTAATTTGTCTTCTAATGCAACAATTCATTGCTCTTGGCTGGTTGACGTAGATGCATCTTGATCTTCCGTAATGGTATATGCCGTCACTTCTCTTGCAGCTGTTGATGAGATAGTTTGTTCATAACTTTCACTATCTGCATCAAACTCTGAAAGAGAGTCCTCTCCCACATGGGTGATAGGGAGATCTTCTTGACTAAAGACACCTTGGTTCAAATGTCGATTTCTCGATCTAGTGTATTGAAAGACATCTTCACTGGATGCATGGATCCAATCTAAGTATTGCTGATTGGGATTATGGGATGCATTACGTCTTGGACGTTTCCTACCTACAGTGCCTTGAGAAGTCATGTTAACAGAAGCATATAATAGCTCATCTTCGTCTTCAATTATATGTTCAGAAGTTGAAGCATAGTTCAGACGATCGAAGACAGATCGTCGAGCCGATTGGCAACAACAGTTGATGACAACTTCATGTAGACAGTGGCGATTTGAAGCACGATTTGGAGGTAAGGGAAACATTCCCATAGTCTCCCGTCTTTGTGTAAGACGTTGTCGGAGATCAGTTACAACCGCATGACGAGAAGAAGTCAGAGGAACATATTCCTTAATGATGTTAGAAAAATGTCACCTATTCTTCAGGTGTTTAGTTCCTTGAGTGTACAATGATGTACTCAACTCATTAGCATAGGTAGATGGGTCTTTCTTTTCAAACTTTGGCTTTTAGTGTAGATTAGCCTTTGGCATAAGGTTCTTACATTTTGCCAAAGTTGATATTGGTTGAAGCCTATTGAGATAAGCACGTAAATCTGAAAATTCTATTCCCGGTGTCTCTATTTGTGATACCTTCAATTTTCTTTGGTTGGATCTTAAAATTTGTAAGGTAGGAAGGTCTTGACCAGACCCCATAGGGGTAGGTGAGATACGTCTCTGATCAGTATTCTTTCCAGTATCAAAGATCCGAGGACCTCTGTTTACAGGAACAGAATCTGATACGTCTTCCTCTGAGTCATAGACCAGAGAAGTTTGAGGAAAGACCAAAGGGTACTTTCCTTTATTTTGAATAGGGTTAGCTAAGAAGCGTTTCCCTTTATTTTGTTGTGTGACAATTTTAGGCATAGATTGTGCCAATTGAGGAAATGTCAAAGGACTTTTCCCTTTGTTCTGTCTAGTGTTGGCACTAGGACATGAATTCTCCAAGTTCAGAACTTAAGAATTGGAAGAGGGAATAGCCAAAAGACTAGTTCCCTTGAGTTGCGCCAGAGTAGCAGATTGCGCCTGGGTTACCGATTGCTTGGGTTGCGCTATAGTCTTACGGACTACTGGTGGCGCCTTGGCAACAACATTGGCAGACTGTGCCTCGACAGTAGCTTGAACTGACTGCGCCTTGGCAGTAAAGATACTAGTAGACTGTGCATGGGCAGCAGGGTGAGCAGATTGCGCCCTAGCAACATAAACACGCTGTGCTAGAGCCACTGAAGCAGATTGTGCCTTGGTCATTGAGCACTCGAGTTGCGCCTGGGCAACAACGAATGTGGAAGATTTAGGAGTCCATACAGTCCTGTTCTTGGCGATAGCCACCGTGTGCTTGTTGCTCTTGGTGTTGATCATATTCTCGTAGGCTGTTTGGTTGACTTGAACAACCAGAGTCTTCTGCGTCTTGCCGATCGACGTAATGTCACATTGAGTTGTCACCTTCTCGTCGGAGGAGAAAGTCGTCCCCAGCAGAGTCACCATTTTGTTTGCAAAAAACAAAATTTGTTTATTCCAAACTTGTAAAAGAGTACAAAGTATAAAGAATTCTGGGAAATTACAACTTTAGGAATCTGATCAGAAGACGATCACTTTATCCCTTGGACTATGTGAACTTGAAGACTGTAGCCTCTAGAGCACGCAGCAACAATTTTGTAAGAGTTCTTGATCTCTGTCTGTCTGTGTCTCTGATAATGATTGGAAACTCTACTTATAGAGTTCTTGAAATAACTATTTTAGCAGTTATTCTGATGGTGCGCGCGGCTGGATTGCGCCATATTGAGTTGCACCAACCTCCTGTTGCACCAACTTTCATTCAGTTGCCAATCGTATACTAACTACATTTAGACGCATGGCATCATATGATTGAGATGCGCGTGGTCGTGTACAGTATAGTAGACACATCTTGAGAGATTAGTGGCATGTGTGCCACGTCATCCTGCTTTAGAATGTAAGTTGTCTCAACTTTATCAGGTTGTGCGAGCTTCAGTCAACAAGTCAAAATGTGCTTGATTTGGGCTGCGCCTACACACGTGGCAGCTTCTGAGAAAAAGTCATTCAGGTTGCGCCTAGGCGCAACTAAGGATTTTGTTTAGATTACGCCTGGGCGCAACTCACGAAGCGTACAGGACAGCTGTCCACCAACTTCCCTTGAGCGGCACAATTCACGGGATTCGAAGAGACCTAATTTTTGGGGCGCAATTTGATCACTGACCAGTATATTCAGGGCGCAACTTGATTTTTAGGCTCTACAAAAGTGGGTTTGTTGGCGAGACCCCTAACATTCTATGATAAGATGTCAAGCATTAAGGTGTTGGGGGAGGGGCATTGGTGAGTTTAGCTACAGATAGGGTGATCATTAGCATAATCTTTTTGTCTTTGCTGCATTTTTTGTGACTTTTTTAGAGGTGGTGCTTGTAGAAGCATGAAAAATCTCAGCTGAAGACATCCTTTCACCAAAGCACAGAAGATGCAAAAGATTGAGGCTCGGTACTAAAAAACAAAACATAAGATATGGAGAGAAGTCCCTTTATTATCATGTCTACCAAAGTCTAGTACAGACATATCAGGAATATACGTAAGGGACTAATTCTGTTCTTCTACAAAGGATCTAGTACAGATTCGACAGAAGTCTAGAGGGATCTACAAGGGATGCAGTCTTCGTCGAAGCGCAGCCTTCCTTCTTTTCGATACACAAGCTGGAGGATTGACCTCCACCGGAGCATGTTCTGATTTTCTTATGGGCGCAGCCTCTCAGAAGCATATCAGTAACTCGACACTTTGAAGAAGCCAGAGCCTTCAAGCCAGAGGTGCAGCTACCTGCCTGTGCCAACCTCAGAAACAAGTTTGTGGTCCCCTTCTTTTATTTCAAAAGCCAGTGTCTTCACTCCAGAGATGTAGCTACCTGCCTACGCCAATCTCAAATGCGCAAGGGTATCATACCCATTCCCTTTGCAGCCGATGCCTTTACTGTTCAGAGGCGCAGTTACTTACCTACGTCCGTATGAGGCGCAGGATGGTGATATCCTCACACCATCTCCATTCCTACAGTGCAGTCATCTGCTTCATATCAGAAGCTTAAGTCACTTCTATACAAGAGAATTGGAAACTCCCATCGTAACTAATACAAGTCAACCTGTCGCTCCAAAAGCACAGTAACCTCGCCATCCTGAAGCACAAGACTACTTGTCGCCTACAGCACAGTGACTCTGGTAGCACGAAACGCAGCTTCATAAGTTGCTCTATATGTACAGAAGTCTTTTCATCATTCGAAGCCAAGTCCACTCGTTGTTTGAAAGCATAGAGGTTCCGTCGTCTCTAGAAGCATGGTCTACTCGTCGCCTCTGAAGCACAACAGCACTTAGTCCTCACCAGAGGTACAGGAAGCATGGGACCATCCTAATTGGTTTGTTTAAACCGCCTCTTTGCAGAGAAGATTAGGATGAAATCATGATTGATATCATATCAGATTGATTTAAATCTTAGACGAGGATCAGTTAGACTCCAAATCTTAGATAAAATCCCAAGATTTACTTGGCTATATCTGAGCAAGCAAATCGGCATGCGCCACTTGTCACCTCCTTCGATTATGTTTATAACCACCAGAGATCTCGTTTGAGGGAAATCTCGATGTCCGCCATGTGTCAACGCCGCAGAAGCCCACACCGAGCAATGATGGCAGATTGTTTCATATCTCAGGAACCCTAATGCACATAGCATATGTGCTCGGTTCTCTATAAATAGAAGGAGTTCTTCTTCCACCAAAAAATACATGAAAAGAGAGAGGGAACATTGACAATCGACAACCTTCAAAGGATCAGCAATCTCTATCCACGAAGAGTCGACCACCCTCATCCACCTACCAACCAAAGAACCAACCAGCCAAGCATCTTCAAGGGATCTTCTCATCTAGACATCCTCTTGATCGGTGACCCCAAAGTCCCATCAAAGGCGCCAGAGAGCTATAGCAAGGTTGATTCGTCGTCAGATCGTCAACGGAATGAAGAAGCCACTGTAGCACTCGATCTCCACCGTCACACATTCCCAAAAACCTCTTATCCCTGTACTTAGAATATCATGTTTTGGACTTCCTTCTTTGTACACAGATACCTTATATGTTTAATAAAACAAAAAGTTCGTTCAACCTTTTGTTACGTCGAACAAAATGGTGACTCTGCTGGGGACTACCTTCTCCTCCAAAGAGAAGGCGGTAATGCAATCTGATGACAACTTGCTGGAAGCTTCTCAAGACATGCTGGTCGTATGCTTCGACCTGCAGGCTTTTGAAGATCCCCCCTCTGATGAAAAGTCGAAGACTTCGAAGTGGTTCATACAACTGAAGAAGACTCGACGTGTTTGGAGGCCTAAGGCGGCTGTAGCCAGCAGCACGATGGCAGGAACTGTATCTCAGGACCCCCTCAATGTCAAGGCCACAGAGAAGATCCGGATGCTACAACCTTATCCCCTCGCCCGATTCTCGTTCCGGGAAAGCATGGCGAAGAAGATGGTGGTTCCATGGTTTATCTAACGAATGAACGATGACAAAGGAAGCGCACACCGGTCCAACCCCTCACGATGGAAGTATTGTCGGTAAGGAGATCTGTCTTCGACATAATTGCTTTCCCTTCAGGTAAACCTTCGACAGACTCTAAATTCTACTCACCCGCTGAGGGTAGTAGGAAGAGATACCAGGTGGCTTACGCTTCGTGCAACAAGCGTGCGACACCAACGATAGACCAAAGGCCCGTGTGGACAGTAACACGTGCAGCCGATGGAAAGCTATACAATAATGGCTCTCGTGCTTCGATGCCTCCACCAGTCGAACCTCCCTTCTACTGGGGTACTCCTGTACGTAAGCCAAGCCAGGGGGTATATCCTACGGAGAGGGCCACACGAGTAGTATTCTCGCAGGAGCGATAGGAGGCTTCCTCGCCAGGCCCATGCTGACCGTGCTTACATGCAACTTCCCTATATGTACAATGGGAGTGCTACGACCGAAGGTCCAACCCTCTTCCAAGCGAAAAAAGAATCTATGGAACAAGACGTGCCTAAATCAAGGCACTCTTGTACCCAGATTACCATCAACTATCGCTGTCAACAGACGGCTGAGCTATCGCCGAGCAGGCATTCTGTCTTCCAGATACTCTACTCTACGCCAACCCCACGCTAGAGGCTTAACAGGGGGTCGGTAAGCCATAGAGAAGACGAGTCCTTCATCGCCACATGCTATGCGGTGCAGTGTTCCATAGCTTTCAAGAAGCCCTAGCAGAATCCTTCCATATCGATTGCTAAACTGAAAAGGAGGTCAGAGAACAGTAAAGCTAAGGTATTCAATGCAGGTATGTTCCAAGGCACTCGTTCCAAATCTGTATTGGGTGCCTTGTCAAAAACTAGGGGTTGCCAGCCACCTACCATGCATGACAACCCTGTGTTCCAATCTGACGAGGCATAATACGACACGAATGTCTCTATTTGCACAGCCAGTCACCAGACCGGGAGTAGCTACCATACTGAGTACGAAGAAGGTCATAATCTTACGGTATATCCTCAGGACAGCGAGTCTTAGGCGTCCGAGCCAAAAAATAGAGGATCCACGGCTCCCTCGAGTGACCCTCACATTCGATCGGTGTTCATGGCCGATGGCAACGAGGAAGACAACAACGAAGCTCTCAGACGTATCAAAGTCCTCGAGAAGAAGTTAGATATGCTGACGGACACCACAAAGACCAACTCCTCGATCATAATTGACCTCAAGAGTAGCATGGCCCCTGCTGCCTCTATACCTGCACGTGATCCGCCAACCAATGACGAATCCAGCAGGTTGCCTACTGCCAATCAGACAGGACCACTACTCCATCGACTACAGGCTCCACAAGGCCGGCCGAGATACATCAAGCCATCAAGGAGTTGTATGCTCATCATGATGCCAAGGAGAAGCAAGTAATACTTTGAAAGATGGGGATCCAGCAGCCATACCCTGTCGAATGGGACAATGTTGTCTATCCTCCCAAATACAATCTGGAGACGCTTACACCTTATGAAGGAAAGGGGTCTCCCCGACAATACTTGAGCTACTTTGCCTCTGTAATAGGCCACCTGCCAAAGGATGACGCCTTCTTGTCCAACATATTCATAGGAGCCCTGGAGGGGGTAGCCTATGAGTGGTTATGCAGTCTTTCGGACGACTGCATCTCATTATTTGAAGACCTGAAGACTCGGTTCGTGGACCGATTCTACGAAGGAGGCATGGATATGACCATGTCGACCCTCATGGAAATTATCTAGAGGGAGAAAGAGCCTATCCGCGCATATATCGAGCAGATGCCGCACAAAAAAAATCCCAAGACGTGCAGATCCTTGGGCAATACTTTCCTGCGCCCGAAGATAAGGGAAGACGCTCGTTCAGCAACAACCCTAAAGACGAAAAATGCAAGCAAGCCATGACCGTCAATATCTCCAAAGGTTCAGCAGCTGTGAACCCCAAGTCCACAGAAGCGGGAAGGCCGAGGGAGACTTACTCCTTCATTGACAAGGATACGGTGGAGCTTTTCAAGATGCTTACGAAGAGTGGCAAACTGTCCATCCCAGCACCCAGGCGTCCTAATGAAGTGGAAAAGGTAGACCATCCATTATCACGAGTACGTCCATCACTCAACACAGGACTGCTATTTCTTAAAGGGGCAAATTCAGTGCCTCAATAATGCCAACATCATATCGTTGGATTACGAGGAGAAGTCCGTCACGGCCAACATGGTTACTCTCCAGTTCGAAAGTTTTCCAGCCACAGAGGAATAAGATGGCGTCATCCCTATTTCAAAGGCGACGATGGAAGTAGTCAACCTTCCGCCAGTATAAACCCCCTAATTTTTACTATGATTTTATTTTGTATTTTATTTATTTATTGCTTACAGTTGCACAAAGCACCGCAGTAAGAATTTCCAAACTTTCCTTATTTTATAAAAAGGCGAATTATTTTATTAATGATTTAGAAAAACCATGTTTCATATAAAACATTTTTTTCTCATACAAATACGTAAGATGTAAATTCACGTTTAAGTTGGTTTTCAAAATTATTTTATTAACTTACTAAAAAGGGTATTTCAAATAGTTTAGCATTAATTATCATTTTCGAAATTAATATTATAGCATATTTTCCAAGTTATAAAAAGTTAATTTTAAACTAGTTTATTACGAATAAATTGGATAATAACTTATTAAATAATTTTTATATAGATTTTTGAATAATATTGAGTCATTATTTGATATTATCTAGATTTAAAATTTAAATATAGATTTGAATGGATTAGTTTAATCCAAATTTAGATTAAAATAAGTAATTATCTACTTGGGTTTATAAGTCCCAATCCTTATATGCTAAGGATTTTCTCGACCCTATATATAGGGGAGCTTCCCATTGAGTTCTCTATAATTTTTATTCCATAAAATTCTCCTCCACCCATTAGTTAGTGCATCGTGTCCGTGCCCCTTCCCATCCACTATATTTTCTTCTACATATACATATTCACCCTCTCCGTGTCCGACAGGCCGGACACACAATCTAGCCCCTACGACTTCCATCATACGTCCACCCAACCTTCTAACTCCCGGCCAACAGCCTTCTCGACAACCCCCCAATCGTTCCCCGTTAACACAAACTATTATATGGTCCATCCAACCTGATCCCCTCGATCCGCTTCCACCGGTGAGGACATCGCCGCTCTCCTCGACCATCTCCATGCCATTGCCACACCACTCCAGCTCCACCATCACCAACCGCAGCCAATCCATGACAAACCACCAGCCGCCATTAGGTCGGCATCACTGCCCCCGACTCACAGCCGCCACCACCATCGTGAACATCATCCCTCGCCCCATCGTTTTCTCGTTGCGGTCGGCCTCCACCGCCAACCGCCACAAGCGACCCCCAATCCACTGTCGATGTTTCCCCTAATCACCACCACCATCACTCAGGAATCAAAAAAAAGGAAATAAAACCCTAACTTGGACCCCCTCCTTCTCGTGGCCACTGCCAATATTGTCACCTACATGGAAGCGCCTGGATTCCGTCCCAGTTGGCCGAATTTCTCACCCAGCCATCCTCGACGTTCCCGACCAAACGTCGGCCCGTGCCTCCTCTCTGCGATGCGGCACCGACGACCACGACAACATCCGCACGCGTTGGCAGTCACCGACGTACTCCTTCTCCGCGCTGTGTCATGCTCCGTAGCCCCGCAGTCGTTGGCAGCCTCTGGAGCGTCACTCTGCCTCCCCTCTTTCGTTCCAGTGCTACTGTGATGCACCGACATCCGGAGACCGGTCCTTGCTCCCTCTTAAGCTCGGCTCACTCCTCTTCTTTTCCTTTTCTAAAGTAGAACTTTTCTCCCTCTTCTCCTCTTTCCTTCAACACTTTTCTTTTATTTTGTAAAGTCTGTCCCATTTCTCACATTGCAATGTCTGTGCTGCACATTGAAGAGATTATATTATTTACTAATTTTCTATACATTGGTACAGTAAACAAAAAAGGGGAATAGGGAGCAGCAGTTTGTATTATGTACATATGCAATAATGTTGAATTACAACAGCTGTTATAATACCAGTATTATTAATATTATTATCATTGATAAATATTTCTGTGTTATTTTTATCCTCAAGTGTTATTGTTCTTATTAAATAAAAATATTAGTATTTTTTGGATATAGTTGTAATAAAAATATGGTACAAGGCTTTACCCCATAATTATTTTCAAACCGGATTTCGAAACCTAAACATATTATTATATTACCTAAAAAATAGTGTCTGACCTCAAAATTGTATAGCCTTGAATGATGTTCCTGGATTTTTCATAATTGTTAATATTTTGAATAAATATAGTTAAATTCTAAAAATGATTTTTACCTAAATTAATTTTCTCGATATTCAGTCATTATCAAATTTATTTTAACCAATGAAATATATAATTTTTTTTCTAAAATTTTATTTTGATAAACTTAGTCTTAGCCCCTAAAATTATGACTTTCTGCCTAAAACCGACTTTTAGATTTCTCTTCAAAATAATTTTGACTAAAGTATAAATATAGCCTTCTACCTAAAACATTATAGAACTTAGAGGTTAGCTCAAAATTATTTTGATTTTCAAAGTATTATCTTAAACTTTTGCTAAGTAAGTGTAGTTTTCTATTATTAAAATTTCTACAAAGTATACTATTCCACAAATCTCCTTCGATTCTCACCATTGATCATGAATGATCATATCTTCTATTTTATCGCAACTTTGGACTCCTGCACAACAACCCCGACTATTGGACAAAATAGGACTTGTCGGATCATCGTACCACACCAGACGACACCCCAGGCAAGATACCTTGCCATTTCTGTTTAATTACTTGCTCGATATCATGCATGTTTTTACTTGTTATTTATTTATAGCAAATATAAACTCGTTCTTTCAAAATTGGATGCAAATTACTATACTTTAGTTTTCTTTATGCATTTGGCCTGGAGTTAAGGGACCACCCTTTGTGTGTGTCGCATTCATTGGCATCGACACATGTGTGCCACAAAGTCGCGAATCGCATATAGATACGGACTTGCGTGCTGACTGATCATCGGTGCATACAGGCCGTGCATTAGGATATGAATGCTAATAGTTATGGATGTCTAGAAGACTTAGCGGTTATTAGGAATATCGTGATGTGGATACAGCACGTGTAGTACATTGAGAGGGAGAAGACAGCTATTAGGCATAGGGCTTTCACTTGTTTACTTTCCTCTAGATGCCCTTAGTGACTCAGTCGAGTGCTAGTGGGCCGTGCATTTACTTTCCTCTAGCTGCCGTTAGTGACTCACCCGAGAGCTAGTGTGCCGTGCACTTATTTACTTTTCTCTAGATGTCACTATTGCCTCGGTTGAAAAACTAACGTACCGTGTTTCTAGTTTCGGAAGGCCCATGTGTGGAACGTTGTCTTCAAAGTACATTTTCACATAAAATGGTTAAGGACCTTTATCTATTTAGACATATGCAATTTTCTGTTGGGATAACTATAATCAGTTTATGGCATGATATTATGTGTCTTGTAACGTCCCTCTGAGGACCTAGTGATTTCTCCAGGTGTGCTTTTGTGATGTTGCGCAGGTGCTCTAGCTAATGCCTTGACTTGCTCTCTTCCCTCGAGGATGATTGCACTTGAATCGTCTTCGCATCGCTCGACAAATTTCTTAATTTTGTATTTCTCTCTTTGTTGGTAAAGGATTGGTCTCCGCCCAATGACTTGTGTAAACAATAATTCATGCGCTATTATAAATTCTTTCTTTTTTATTTGTTGATGAGATTAGTGTCGTGGCTTTCTACACTATACAGCTTATGTATACATATGATGGTTCCATACATTGGAGTATACTTCGTATGTATGCAGCTGCCATGATTACGTTCCTAGTCCAACGTATTTTGGGACTAGGGTGTTACATGTTTTTGTGGTGGCCCATGCAGGTCAAGATAAATTGTTTGGTTACTTTACCGTACCAAGCAAGCTTGCGAATAGGATTAGAGTCTAGGATCTCATCCATATACTTGACCCCTTCCTCGATACTCTTGCTTGACTCCTTGATTTGTATCTTCCTTAATCTTTTCTATCGTGATTTGCGTCCTTCCTTCGTGCTTGATAGGGGCTAATAAGGTAACCTGTACTAGATAGACATGACCCATTATCCTATCACACTACTAGTTTCACTCTTGTAAGTTAGGTAGAATGCCTTACGACCTAACCTTCCTTATGGCCTTAACCAAGCCTTAGAAAAGTAAACAGTAGAACGACTGTATAGGCATCAACACAGGACATGACTTGGATTCTTAAGGAGTTTGAACTAATTCTACTTTCTTTTAATCTTAATCCCTCGTGCCTATGTTTTCACCATCTTGACTAATGTTGCTACTATAATCTAGTTTTGTAAGCTTATCCATCTATCGAGCTTGTTCATGACTTATGCTATTGAGCGCGCGCTCACTAACATATTGTCTATTCAAAACCGGTGCATGATGGTTTGATCAACCTAGTGCACTTTGGTTTGCTTTTCATATATCGTTCTACGTGGATGGAGACTGTAACACCCAGTTTCTAAAATGAGGGTAATTTTGAAATTTTGTATTTTAATTTATTTAATTATGATATTTAAATAATAATATGATTTTTGGTGATTTTTAATCATTTAAAACTATTTTAAATCATGACTTATGATTTTGGTGTTTTGATAGTGTAACATTGAAGACTGGTTGACCTGGAGCCTAACCATGTTATTGGGATACTTATTTGTCATTTTGGCCTTGAGGGTATTTTTGTCATTTTTTGAATTATTTGAATTTAATATATTTTATTAGAAATTTTAAAATGATTTAGTTGAATGGTGTGATTTTAATACTGGTTAATTGATTTCCATGTGGTTTTGGTTAGCCTAACCTAGATTGGACCTAACCTAGATTAGCCATAGCTAGCCTAGTTAGCCACATTGAAAATTAGTTAGTATGGGATAATAGGTTAAGTCATGTTTAGCTAAAAGGGTGGTTTGCAACTTAACTAGGAAAGCGCCCTAGATTCTAGGCCACTCATTAGCCTTGATTCATTGCTAGCCCTTAGATGAAACCTAAAAACCCTAACCCTAGCTAAAGTGGCCAGCCAAGACCCCCCTTGCCTATATAATATCATTTTAGAAAGTTGTGCCTCTTTTTATTAGTTCATCATTTTTTCCTAAGAACAAGGTGAGCCTACACTTCCTTTCTCTATAGATTAATCAATAGAGCTCTATTTTCATTGGAATTTCTTCCATAATATTCTAATCTCTGTTCTCCAACTATTTGTGGAGTCAAATAACAGGACTGAATCAATTTGGAGAAGTTGGGTAGCTTTTGGAGATCCCCTTTGAAGAAGTTTTGTGTTGAAGAACACACATAGGTATATTTCTATTCCACCATTAAAATTAGGGTTTCCTTGCATAAATACCTAGCCCTAGGTGTCCTTGTGTTGTAGGAATAGGGTTTGCTCGATTTCGTGTCCTGTATGTGTTCGTATCGGACACGTATCAGTCCTAGAACCTAGGTGTTTATAGAAATGCCACATAGGAATTAATTTTCATATTTTTGAAATGTAATTGCATGGATTTGTAGATCTTGATGTGAGTATTAATTTTTGTGAAGATGTCCTAGTGTTTCGTGCCCATTTGTGTCCTGTTTTTACGCGTAGACACGCAGCACGAGCCCGTAGGCCGTGTCCTGCTGCACGGGCTCTATTTCTCTGGACACAGAACATGTCGTATCCTAAATTTTTGTGGGATTCATAGGGCATCGTCTGCGACCATACCCCCAAAATTTGGGAGCGTTTCGTGGTCTGTGCACGGAGCAATCGGGGATGCACTGGCAGCGCGCTATCGCGCGCAGGCGGCTGTACACGTGCACAGACACGCACAAACTTGTGTTCGTGTCCTCTGTAGATACGTCGTGGACACGTATCAGGCTACCCTACGTGTAGCCCTACCCTAGGCGACCACGTGGGTGTGTGCACGTGACACGAAGTATCGTGTGTCGTGTCCTACACTCGTGTGCATACGTGCACGATGCTGTGCAATACTGGGTGCACCCCACGTATTTGTATTGATGTGGACACGTCCGTGTCTTGGTTGTAGGACACGAACTGACTCACAGGACACGTACACATGTTTGGCACCTATTACCAACCTGTTATCTGTAATTTAGATGGATAATTGAATTCGAATTCCTGAAATTCCCATATGTACTGATACTTCACTGATACCATTTGGCTGAAATACTTTTTCCTAAAATTGATTTATATTTTTCCTGTTTTTATGATGATTGAATGATAAATTGGACTCACCTACATAATTGATGAACGATGAACTTGTTAACTTCGACTAGTGTTAATGCATAGGGTTTTGGAATCTATTTTTGGTAGGTTAACTGCCAAGTTATTGAACTGTCATTGGGTTCCTAGGACTAATTCCAGATTTTCTCACTACACTCATTCACACCCTACTTATTTCACTGATTCCTGAGCCTCACACAACACACACACACAGCCACACATGACACTTCACTTCACATTGAGACACACATATGACACTCACATTACCAAGCATTAATTCATAGTATTAAACTGATTTTGATATTCGAATTTCAAATTCCCCATTTTCCTGATACTTCTCTGTTTTTCCTATTTTTTTTCCATTTCGAGTTGTGAAGAATTAAATTTGATTTCTCATTTCTTTCTGAGACTATATATGTATGTTGTTATACTTTTAGGATACAAGTTGTGTTGTAGTTTCGGTTTGAGAACTATAGGTTTAGTTTAATGTTTATTCGAATTCCATTATAGGGATTGAACCTATAGACTAAAAACTGAGATTAAACCTGAGAACCTTACATTGTAACCTGAGAACACAGGCCACCCTTCTTAGTTCCTGTCACCCACACTTTCAAACACACACACACTGTTTGGGTTAACCTGGGAACATTTTCCCAGTTGAACACTATTTTAGATCCCAAAACCTGGGGACAATAAATCCACACACACATAGGAACCTACCTATTCCTAAGGTTCCTGCACACACATGCCTAAGCACTCATGCACACACAAACTGAAAAATGTTTCCATTCACTCATACACTCACAGATTTGCTCACTTTACCCTCACATTAACACACACTTTAATTCCCTGTCACACTATTTTCAATTGACATTTTTTTCTGTTTTTACATTAACTGATTTTCTTTAAAACTGTAAATTGAATTCCTTTCCCTTTCATTTCTTTTAATCAGATTTCACATATATTTACTTTTCAATCCAGTTTTTCCAATTTCTGAGATTTGCATTCTTCTAAATGATTTCAACTGAGAAGTGAACTCAGGTGGTTTTGAGTTGAGTCTCAGTTTGGCCGGTGGATAGTAACTGTTGGAAGCTTTCATTCCCAGATTTTTATTTCTTTTCCCTTCTTTACTTTTCCTTCTTTTCCTTTCCTTTTCATTCTATTTTTCCTTCCTTCCCTTTCATTCCTGTTATTGGTAGAGATACCTTGTGACTTGAATATATACCTGCTATATTGATACCTATATTGTATCATATAGGAGTTTATGTTTAGCCTTAGTTAATATCTATTGTGATGTTTATTGGCTGTGATATTGGTAGGACTGTATGGTTGTAGGACTGTGAGTGTGAGATAGGTTGTTGTGTTAGTAGTGGATAGTGTGTTAGCCCATAGTGTTAAGGTTTAGACTTGAGGTTGTCTTGTGGTATAGGCTTAGACTATAGACTTTTCA
The DNA here is from genome assembly GCA_029216955.1 of Iris pallida. NCBI lineage: Eukaryota > Viridiplantae > Streptophyta > Magnoliopsida > Asparagales > Iridaceae > Iris > Iris pallida. The sequence goes on from JANAVB010034420.1 coordinate 5,994,668, forward strand.
TGAGTCTTAGTTTAGCCTATAGTTTGGTTATAGGTTTGGTGGTATAGTGTTAGCTTGTATAGGTTAGATAGTCTAGTGTAATTCCTATTAGGCTTGTGTTTGTGGTTTAGATTAGAGTTGACCTAGTAGACTAGAGTATGTTACAAGGTTGACCATTAGTTGACTTGACCTAGTTTGACTAGTGTGGTTGACTAGAGTTGACCAAGTGTCGACTTTAGCCTAGTTTGACCTAGACAGCATGTAGATGCATTGTAGCAGTCTATTTCATTATTTTAGACATGTTGTAGCTTGTGTTGCTCTGATTAGGAGACAGACACCTCTCCTCAGGCAGTACACCCTCTTCGGACATTTAGTTATCAGGCGAGTACATTCTATGACCGTTTCATACTTGCCAGGATTTATATTCTTGCTCTAGATTACTTTACTTGATGCTGACACGTTGGTAGCACGGATTGGTACTATATGGATCTTTTCACGAGATGTTATCCCCCTCGGGAGCATCGGATATTGTATGTTTTGTGCATTTCACGAATCATCATGTATCTCTTTGCTTCCACTGATTCACGAATCGCTTGTGACACATGTACTCTCATGTTCACAGAGCCATCATGAATCACCTTCACGTATCACTCATTTTATGAGCCATGTGAAGTTTTACGAATCTTAACATAACTTGAACAGATCCTTGTGTATTGATTGGGGATGGGGGAGTAGAAATAGGCGTGTGAATATTATCCAAGTAGCTGTAGTCATGAATCACTCTTAGCTGTAGTCATGAATCTTCTATGCCATTCACATGTTTATATTTTACTCTGACTCACTAGTCACTGCTAGTTCTCTATTTATAGTAGATATTTCCTTACAGTTATCTCCTTTACTTCATATATTCTCTTTCAGCGTTTCATGTATCTTACTCTGTTGCATGCTTTATTTTTCCTAACTTGATATGAACTGCGTGAGATGTATTGTGCTCGCTCCTGCCCTGACTGGACCTGTTGAAAATATTATAGAGGATGAGGAGGAGGCCCTATGTACCACCTATTACGGAGCAGGCTTAGAAGACACCTGCGACCTGGTTCCTCTTGAGGACCCAGCTACAGTACAGGATGCTACTCCCATAGTCTAGGCTAGATACTAGGCTTTAGCTTTTCTTTCAGCATCGTTATTTGACTTTCAGTTGTTGTTCTGAGATGTTGTATATATTTAGAGACTTGTTTTGAGCTGGATGTTCTTGAGTTGTTATCTTAGACACTTAGATTCTCTCTCTCTTATTTGTATTACATTGTGATTTTGATCTCTCTATCTACCTTTACTATTCTGTATCTGCCTTAGATGTGATTGAGACAGTTCTGTTATGTCACCTCTATTCGGAGTGTATATATTGTTCAGGTACCTTATATTGTTAGATGTTGTGACCTAGGACAGCGTTCTACTGCCGACTCTGCGGCGTAGGCTGGGCGTTGTTACGTTCTCGTACCCTCACGGTGGGTGCGGGTCGTGACAGAGACATAATTAAACTTGGCCTCTAGAGTCTCATCCACGACTGCCTTGGCAATTCTCTTTTGAATTATTCAGTCGCCTTTGAACCACGTATTCGTATTCGATAACATCTTCTTCGAACTCTATATTGCTTTTGCCCTTCACCTGTTTTAGAAGGACGAAGGCGCTTGTACTAGAATTTTCTCTAGCTGTCCTATCATTTATGACCATTACCACTCAATTTAACTATATCTTTATCGTAAACTACTCGTCCTTTCCCTCGACCCTAAATCTACTATCTTGACCTTCTAATCACTTAAATTTAAGAGCGATTCCAATCGTCTCTTAATCAAATCCTCAACCTAGACTACGACCATATAAACTTCTTTAAGAAACCATATCTCCAAGGTCGGTAACCATTTTATCTTATCTACTCCATTCCTCACTAGGCTTCATTCATTTTTATCTTGAACCTAATTCGCTTACTAGTTATCGACTCTCATGTAATACCAAACCCATAACCGTAATTTTATTTTCTATGATATCGAAATCATGATTTTTCTAAACTATCTATTTCATTATACCTCGTTTCCTTCTATGATATCGTGATCTTATCTTCTATCCAAGGAACCCTTCTATGCACCCTTGTACCTTCTCAACCCCTACTTATTCTTAATTTTGAGGACGAAATTCTTGTAAGTTGGGTAGGATGTAAACCCCCTAATTTTTACTACGATTTTCTTTATATTTTATTTATTTATTTATTGCTTACAGTTGCACAAAGCACCGCAGTGAGAATTTCCAAACTTTACTTATTTTATGAAAAGGCGAGTTATTTTATTAGTGATTTAGAAAAATCGTGTTTCATATAAAATATTTTCTTCTCATACAAATACGTAAGATGTAAATTCACGTATAAGTTGGTTTTCAAAATTATTTTATTAACTTACTAAAAATGGTATTTCAAATAGTTTAGCATTTATTATCATTTTCAAAATTAAAATTATAGCACATTTTCCAAGTTATAAAAAGTTAATTTTAAACTAGTTTATTACGAATAAATCGGATGATGATTTATTAAATTAATTTTATATAGATTATTGAATAATATTGAATCATTATTTGATATTATCTAGATTTAAAATTTAAATATAGATTTGAATGGATTAGTTTAATCTAAATCTAGATTAAAATAACTAATTATCTACTTGGATTTACAAGTCCCAATCCTTATCTACTAAGGATTTCCTCAACCCTATATATAGGGGAGCTTCCCATTGTGTTCTCCACAATTCCTTTTCCATAAAATTCTCCTCCACCCACAAGTTAGTGTAGAAGCATAAATAAATTTCGAAGACCAAGTCAAGGAAGTTGAGATATTTAAGCAAAGACAGTTCCAGATTAGACTTTACGCAAAGGTCAAACTGGGTCAAACTCAAAACTCTACGCAAGTCTTAAATTCAGATTTTACGCAAAAAATAAGCTGTCCATACTGTTTACGCGAGGAATGAGCTATCCATGCTGCATTAAATATACAAAGATACTGTTCTGACAAATTGATTTTCTGACAAATGATTGCACAGAAGCCGAGAAGTTTATTGTTTAGCGTGTCAATGAGCTGCTTTACGCTTGAAGAACAGCTTCCTCTTTACGCATAAGAGTTATTTGAGCTTTTACGCTCAAGGCTATCTCAGCTACTCTTTTGGCGCGCGTAGAGTTTATTTGAGCCTTTACGCTCAAGACTAATTTCTTAGCCACTTTACGCAGGAAGCTTACTTTGAGCTATTTTATGCTCGGACATGATTAAACAACATTTTTTATGCACAGTTTGTCTTGATTATGTAGGAACGTGGTTTTCTGACGTGTCCTTCATGCGACACTTCTCGAAGAACGTGTGTACGTGCTCTCCTTATTTTATTAGATTATGGGACATGTGTCAACATACGTAGAGGCTAATTTCTGTACGTGGGTGACAGTTATCCTAATAGCCTGCGTAGAGACCCAATATTGATGCTTCTTATGCACAGAAGACAAGTCTATATAATGACTTCTTTTTTAAGAAAGAGGGACAGGATTTTGGAGACCAGATACTTTCAGAGCAAAGTGATTTTCTAGAGTATTTTTTTTCAACTTTTTCTCAAGAACAGAGTGAAGCAAAGCAGGAAAGCATTCGACTGTGCCATCAGGGCCAATTGTGTCGATACCTTTCCGGTGACTTAGTTCTTCCAGTTGTTCATCTCCAAGCAGCTTTCTTCATCATCATCGTGTGGTCCAAGGAACAAAGTGATCGCTCTCAGATCAGACTTCCATAGCAATAATTCCCAGAATTTACTTGTACTTTTGTATAATTTTTCTCGTTTTCTTTCAAAAGCCTTAAGAGCATTTTGTTAAGTGAAACAAAATGGCGACTCTGCTGGGGACGATTTTCTCCTCTGACGAGAAGGCAATTGCTCAATACGTTGATGTGTCGATTGGATCGACGAAAAAGACTATGGTCGTTTAATTCGACCAGACTGCCTATGAAGAAATGCTCCGAACTGGGGGTAGTGCTCGCTGCTCCAATGTGCAAAAATCATGAAAGGTGCACAAAGTTTGGATTCCTAAGTCCAAAGTACCCTCTGATCTCTCCGTTGTCTCTGAAGGAAAGGGAATTCTTCCCACTCCTGTTGTTGGGGCTCCCGTCTGTGACGAGGCAGTTCCTACTTCAGTGTTGCGCCCTATGCATAAAATTCAGTCTCCTGTCTGTGACGTGGTAGACAATCATGTCTTGCGCTATACGCGTAAAGGCAAATCTCCCGTCTGTGACGTGGCAGATGTTTCTATTTTGCGCCATACGCATAAAGGCAAATCTCATGTCGGTGACATGGTAGATAAAGTTCATAATGGTGCATTTGTATCTGAATTGAACTTGCCTACACGCGTACAGCATAAAAACAAGTCCTCTGTTACTACTATGGTGGACAATTCCTTTGATTTATCCAAGGAAAATAGAAATTTTGGCAAAACTTCTGTTTTACGCCAACAATCCTCTAGTGTTGCTTTACACAAAGTGCCTAATCTTAGGATTATGCACAATGCTGATGGTGTTCTCAGTGCAAAAAAATTAACTCTAGATTTACGTACACAACTTCAGGCGCATAAAAATGCACAATTTTGTTCTGCCAATGAAGCTAGTAACCTTCTTTTTACACAAGGGACTAAATATTTCTCTGTCCCAAATGTAAAAAAGAAAATATTACCTTCCAATTCTTCTGATTTACGCGAGTTACTTGTACAAAAGCGTAAAAATAGAAAATCTCCTGTGACACTCCCTAAAGAAAACTTTCATTGTGAGTGTCACCAAATTGTGATCAAATGTTGTTGTTCTGCTACTAAACAGTCAGTTTTCGACCGATTAAGCTACAACGTACCTCAGCAACAAATTGATGACCAAGAACATGAGTTGTCCTATGCATCGGTTAATATGGCATCTCATGTCAATAGAGGACGACGTTCAAGACGCAATTCGTCCCAGACTCCAGGTCAACAACGGTTCAACCGAATCCTTGACTCTTTTGAAGGAGTATATCAACATACTTGGTCAAGAAGTCAACGATCTTTAAATATGCATTCTTCAGATTCAGAGTCTGGGGTACCCAGTATTTAGAGTCAGAGACTGATAGCGTTGATTCATATCTTTACACAAATCCCTTTGTAAGTTCAAGAGAACTTGAATCTTATGTTATCGGAGAAGAACAGGAGACGTCTACTTCTCATACAGAACAGCGTCTTTCTGCAGTAGAATAATCGATGAAGGATATGCTTGCCATGATACAAAATATGTATCAAATAATAACGAATCAGCAAACAGTCCAACCGGTAGTGATAACACCATTACAGGTGGCTGCGCAAACTCAAGATAATCAAGGGGTTGACTTACCTTTGAATAATCTGAGTCAAGAGCCTGTTATCAATCAAAACTCCGCAACTCCTGACCCTCTCATTCCGGAAGATGTATCACCTCCGGTAGGGGTTACGGTACATCCAACCACTATTCAATCAAATATGCTTCCTCAAACTAGTGAAGCTATTCAAGCAGTTTGGGAGTTAAAAGCATAGTTTGAGGTTCTTAAGCACAAAGATCAGCTCTAGAAGTTGGGGATCAAGCAACCTTATCCTCCCCACTGGAATGATATACCCTTTCTTCCCAAATTCAAGCCATAATCTATGGTATTATTTGATGGAAAGGCTTCTACAAGTCAATATATCAATTATTTTGATATTATGACTATGCATCTACAGAAGAATGATGCTCTTCTCACCCGAGTCTTCATTGGGTGTTTGACGGGTACAGCATACGATTGGTATCACAGTCTACCCGATAATTGCATATCCTCTTTTGATTAATTCAAAGCGATGTTTCTCTCTCGTTTCTATGAAGAAGGAATGGACATGAATATTTCCTCCTTAATAGAGATTAAACAAAAATAGAAAGAGGATACTCGGATGTTTATTGAACGTTCCCGACAGGCTACTTTAAAAATGCCTCCTGGTACTCCAGATTCATCATTAATTGATACATGTAAAATGAATCTGCGACCAACCATCGCTGTTTTTATAGGCTCTCAGTTCACAGATTGGATCTTGTTTATTATAGCAGCAGTTTCAGCTGAGACCAATGGTAGATTGGCACGTGAGCATGGGATGATCTTCGCCTCAGAAGATAAATGAAAGAAAGCCTCTTCAGGTAACAATTCTGGTAATCACAATAGGAAAGGAAAGGAAACCTTGGTGGTGAACCTTTCAAAATCCAAAACTACACCAAGTAATCCGGAGACTTCTAAGCCGAAAGAAGAATACTCTTTCGACGATAGTAACATTCCTGGGATATTTCTATGTCTCGTGAAGAGTGAAAAACTCCAGATTCCATATCCAAAATGACCTAATAAGGTAGATTTGACTGATAATCCCAAGTATTGTATCTATCATAGATACATAAATCATCCTACTATGGCTTGCTATGTCTTAAAGAAGAAGATTCAAGAGTTGATAAATGCTAAAGCTATCGCTTTAACTAATGATGAGCATACAGTCACAGCTAACATGATTTCTCTTCAATTTGGAGGTTTTCCTCCATAGCAAGTTCCTGATGGGATTGTCTCGATTTAGAAAAAGACAATAAAGATTATGAATCTACCACCAGCCAGAGATCAAAGTAAAGGACTATTCCCTCTCACCTTAAAAAATGGTGAAATCATGTGGGTACACCCTGACTTAGTACCTGAAATGGAGGATGAAAGTAAAATTTCAAAATCTAAGAAAGGTCGAAAAGTCAAAACCTGCAATATGATTTCTCATGTTGTTACTTCAGACTATGATGATTCTGATTATCTGTGGGATGACATCCCTTTGGAAGATAGGCTAACGGGTCTGAACATATGCCCTCCGAGTTTGGCTCCTCCTACCAAAATAAATCTTACTCAACAGCAATGGTTAGCCATGAACAGTATCCCTTTATATAGGGCACAACAAGTTTTTGCTACTTACGAGAAAGCTCCGATTGGAATTTTACCTCATGCACTGAAAGTTTCTACCCTTGCGACTATAGAGGTCTCTGTTCCTTCTTCATCTGTTGAACCGTATATTGAAAGTCTGCTACCCCTTTTCATGTACAGTCAACAATCGGTCAATCTCATAAAAAAGATGGGTTATGACTTTCAAAAAGTAAAAGGCTTAAACAATACTAAAGGTATGCGAGTTCCTTTACAAATTCAAGGTCAGAAATCCTCCGTTGGATTGGGATTTGAGGTTCCTCATAAAAATCCCCATAAGACGAAGACTAAGGAAAAGAAGACTAAATCCTGTAATATGGTACTTCATTATCCTGAGTCTGAAGAAGAGGCTTTTGCTGGTACAAGATCTGGAAAAGACTACCACAAAAATTACGAAGGAACTTCCAAAGAAGCGGATGATACCGCCAAAACACTGCCGACTCAGTCATATTCTATTCCTGCTGAGGCAATGTAGGAACGAAATAGTAAAGCGTAATACTCTACAGGGGGATGAATAGAGTTGGCAGCAGAATAATGCTAATTAAAAATATTAGCAGCACAATCACAGAATATTAATCACAAAAATAATATAAAGGCAAAGTTAAGAGAGCAAACGTAAAGACAGCGATGTATACTGGTATCCCTCTGTTGAGGACTAATCCAGTCGGTAGAACTCTTTCTACCAGTTGAATCCACTATTGGAAAAATCGCAAGTTTTCTTACGAAGTCCTTGCAACTTCTACAACGCGAGCTTTGGTACGAAGAACTCGTCCAACTTCAAATGTGAAGAGGTATTCTTCAATCAAGCCTTCTGATTACAATCTCTCAGAAACTTCTAGACCGTACCGTACTGGCAAATTGACTAGAGGATTGTAACTGGCTTGGGATCTGAAATTGAAAGCTCTAGAAAATTCTTTGGAAGACTGAAAGCTTTAGATAGAGAGAAGATTGAAAGTGAATGAGTGAATTGAAATGATCGAAATCCTTCTCTATTTATAGGAGTTCCAAAGGCAGACTTCTGACAGAATTCAGGCAGAATTCGGGCAGAACTCTTTGAGCAAATCTCGGTCAAATCCGTAACTGCAGGAGGACCAAGTTCCAAGAATTCAAAATCACAACGGCCACCAACCGAACTCTGGCCGAACTCTGGCCGAAGTCGGTCCGAGTTCTGTCAGGGTTAAGTCAGGGTTTAGTTAGGATTTTTGAAAAAGCTTTTGGTGATTTTTGAAAACCTTTTTGAAAACCTTTTTGTAAACCTTTTTGAGAGGTCAAAAAACATTTTGAACTCATTTAAGGGATAGCCTATTTGCCAGTACGACTCGGTGTACAACATATTCCTAGACTCAAATAAAATAAAAAATACATTGCATAAGGAATTTACAGACTCGAGTAGGCAAACAGATCTTCGGTCTTGAATTCAGTGGATAGCCAATCTTGATCATGTCCAAGAATCCGAGATGTCCCGACTAGCTTCGTATATCCAGACAGAGTTTGATCAATTATTAAAATCAGGTTGACCATATGACCAATGGGCCAACAATCTCCCCCATTTTGATAATTGACAAACTATGAATGATATAACATTAAGCTTGTTCAAAAATATCAAAAAGTAGAAGTAGAATTGTTCATATCCTGTATTCTCAAAAAAAATGTTAGATCTTTAATTTTCTCCCCCTTTGTCACTTAGCAAAATAATTGCAAAAGAAAAGGCTCCCCCGCAATCAATGCATAAGTAACAAATAGTGAGAAAACATATAAAAGAAATAAGGCAAAAAATTAGAGAAATATCATTACAGGCATGTATTGTTTCAAAAACATAAAAAAATCTCAGGCATGCTATTTCACAGACAGTTTGTAATGAAGAAGCAGTATAAAGAGATAGTGCTAAAACTGAAACAAAGTGCTGAAATAAACTGAAATGCCATAACTGAAACACCATAAACATGTCCATAAATGAATATAGTACTGAAGCAAACTAGAAAGTACTGCTAAAAAATCAAATAGTACTGATAAAAACTTGGAATGCTGGAGCATTTCCAAGTGTACAATAAAATGTCACAAAAAAATCAAATCACATCTCCTCATCACTATCCTCGTCATCATCAACATCAGCTCGACCAGCATGTCCTGAAGGACCAGCACCAGAAGTACCAGTGCCAGAAGGATGAGTAGGGGCGCCAGCATAGAACTCACCAACAAAGTCACGAGGTGCACGATACCAATCATAGGCATTACCTGGCTGGAAGTAGGCATGGACAGCCTCATCCTCACAGCGGTAACCCGAAAAAGCCGGGTCTCGAGTGATGGAACCGGCTGAATGACCAGTCTGAGAGAAACGAAGATCAGCCAAGGAATTTACAATCGCCTGATAACGGGTGACGTCGCGGAACTCACGCTCGCGAGCCATGTCTGTCATCGAGACGTACAAAGCAGATAAATGCTGATGTATGCCCTCAAATGTCATGGCATACTGATGAGGTGGTGGAGGAGGTGCAGTAGGAGGAGCAGTAGGTGGAGCTATAGCAGTCATGCTACGACGAGATAACTAAAGAAACTTGGGCTCAAGGTCCTGAGTACAAGTCGACAGATCGATATCGAAGCGCTGAAAGATGCGTGGGAGAATCATCACGTAAGAGATATTTTTATCTCTTGCACAATAACGACCCATCATCTGAATCATGGTCTTAGGGGCAGAAAATGGAATCCCCTTAAGAATGTGGTACATGGCGGACAGCTCAAGAGATGTCACATCATACTTAGAAGTGGATTTTGGAAGAATAGTGGAATAGATGATGCGATGCAATTCATAGTTAAACAAGTTCAGGTTGTTAGCCTTGAACTTTCCAGAGCGTACTCTATCAGGTGCACAGAGTTCCGCTTTGAAACTTCCGAGTGTTGTGCCTTCGGGAAAATCAAAATCAGTGATATCGACTAGCGGTTCACCTTCGTTAGGGATACCAAGGATCTCCGCTAAAGGGCTATCATCGAAATTGATATCAATACCTCCAACACGAGTGCTCACATCAAAAGTGTCTAACATGAGATTGCAATAAAATAATCTAATGGCATTAGTTGCTATAGGGAAGCAGATTTTAACAAAAAGATGTAACCCTAATGCCTCAAATAAATGACGATGATCAGGAAATACAGTCCATTTGACTGGAGCGCCTGTGCATATGGATCGCATAGAAAAATCACCATACCACAGTAGGGCTTGGTCGAGGGTTTGAAAGAAAAATCCGTTGAACGCACCGTCGCTCGTTTGGACCGGCGAGAAGAGGGAATCCGTATGCGGATGCGAAGATGACCCTTCCTCACTAGGGGTCGTCTTCTTCCTCTTAGATGGATTGAATTTAGGTACCATATGTGCAAATTGGAATAAAAATGCACTAATTGAAAGGTGGAGTTATACCTCACGAAATCAAGATATGTCATAGAGAACGACGATCTCCGCACGATTCCAAATTTTGGAGAGATTTTACCACTTGGATTGGATGGAATAGGGTGGTGAAGAACTAGGGCTTTGGTGCTCGGGTCGGCTGCTGCTGCTGTTTGAAATAATTTGGAAGCAATGAAGAAGAAGGGCTGCTCGGGTTCTGTATATATAACCAGACACCCTCAACCGAACTCGGGCCAAATTCGGTCAGAGCTCTGGCCGAATTCGCCTAGGGTTCTTCATAGTTGATTTTTGTCATTCTTTTTCATTGTCTCATTTCAAATATTTAATTCAAATATTAGTTATTTTAGCCTTCAATTAACATAATTAATATTATTTTATGAATTAAATGTCGTTACACAGCGACTGTCTCAGATTAGCTGTAGGAGTACTGTCCCAGCTGGCGGAGGTTCACCGGGGAACTCTTAAGTACCGCTTCGCTTCAACCGTAGTTGTGGTGACAGACAGACTCTTTATTGGCTTGTCTCTAACACAGTTTTTGCATAATGATATATAATCATAAAACAAAATTAATTAATATTATTGACGTCCAAAATTCCTAATTCTCGACGTAAATAATTGAAACGATCTTCCGCTAGAGGTTTAGTGAAGATGTCAGCTAGTTGATTTTCAGTATCTATGTACACAAGGTTTATATCTCCATTTTGATGATGATCTCTAAGAAAATGGGAATATGTATGTAAAATAAATCATAGTCTTCTAGGGTTTGTTTCATCCACAAAATCTGAGCACAACAACGTCCTGCGGCGATGTACTCAGCCTCTGTTGTTGATAGGGCTACATAATTTTGCTTTTTACTAAACTATGAGACTAAAGCCTTGCCTAAGAAATGACAAGTGCCGCTGGTACTTTTTCTATCAACTTTGCATCCAGCAAAATCTGCATCCGAATAACCAATAAGGTCAAAGGACTTAGTTTTGGGATACCACAAGCCAACAGAAGAAGTGCCTTTAAGGTATCGAAAGATACGCTTAACTGCAGACAAATGTGATTCCTTTGGGTTAGCTTGAAAACGTGCACACAGGCAAACACTAAACATTATATCTGGACGACTAGTAGTTAAATAAAGTAAACTACCAATCATACCTCGATACTTACGTGTGTCGACTGGCTTGCCTTGTTCATCTGAATCAAGCTTTGTTGAAGTTGCCATTGGAGTGCCAATAGGTTTGACATTGTCCAGATCGAACTTCTTTAGCAAGTCTTTTGTGTACTTGGCTTGATTTATGAATGTCCCATTATCAGTTTGTTTGATTTGCAATCCGAGAAAGAATTTCAGCTCTCCCATCATGCTCATCTCAAACTCATTCTGCATACACTTAGAAAATTCTTGACACAGAGATTCATCAGTAGATCCAAATATAATATTATCAACATAGATTTGAATTAAAAGTAGTTTGCCATTAAAAGACTTAATAAACAGTGTAGTGTCAACCTTGCCTTTTGAAAAGCCATTGTCAAGTAGAAAAGAGCTTAGACGATCATACCAAGCACGAGGGGCTTGTTTTAAACCGTATAAGGCTTTCTTCAACTTGAAAACATGATCAGGGTTTTTGAAATCTGTGAAACCTGGAGGTTGTGCTACAAAAACTTCTTCTTTTATAAAGCCATTTAAAAAAAGCACTCTTGACATCCATTTGAAAAAGTTTAAAATCATGAAAACATGCAAATGCACATAACATGCGAATGGATTCTAATCTCGCAACTGGGGCATAAGTTTCATCGTAGTCAATACATTCTTCTTGATTGTATCCTTGAGCTACGAGTCGAGCCTTATTACGAGTCACTAAACCATTCTCATTTAGTTTATTTCGGAATACCCAACGGGTGCCAATGACCGGATGATCAATAGGCTTGGGAACAAGTTCCCAAAACTTGATTCCGTTCAAATTGGTTTAATTCCTCTTGCATAGCATCTATCCAAAAACTATCACTACATGCTTCATCAATAGATTTGGGTTCTAGCTGTAAAATAAATGTAACACTAGAAACAATATCTCTACTGGATGTACGAGTACTTACTCCTTTGGTAATATCACCAATTACCAAATCTTTTGGATGATCAGCTGTAAATTTCAACCTTTTTGGAAGATTCTGAAGATAGCTGGTTCTTGGATCTTCTCTAGGAGGTTCAGCTAGTGCAGAGCTTGGTTGAGGATCAGCTGATGTTGAGCTTGGTACAGATATATCTTCGTCATTGTCATCAATAGTCATTTGATTCAATTCAATAAAAGTGACATTGATTGACTCTTCAATGATCATGGTACGTTTGTTGAAGACTCTGTATCCTTTGCTCTTGCCCGCATAACCTAAAAATATACCTTCATCGGCCTTTTCATCAAATTTTCCCAACATGTCTTTTGTATTAAGAATAAAACATTTACAGCCAAAAATTCTAAAGTATGAAACTGAAGGAATTCTATCAAACCATAACTCAAATGGAGTCTTCTTCGATTTGGGTCGAATTAGAACTCTATTGAGAACAAAGCAAGCTGTATTGACAGCTTCAGCCCAGAAATATTTGGGTAGACTAAACTGGTTTAACATCACTTTGGCCATTTCGGTTAGAGTTCTGTTCTTACGTTCCACAACTCCATTTTGTTGTGGAGTCCTAGGGCAGGAGAACTCGTGTATAAAACCGTGTGTCACAAAATTGCTCAAAATCAGCATTCTCGAATTCGCCACCATGATCACTTCTAATGCGAGTGATCATGTAACCTTTTTCATTCTGTACTTTCTTGCAAAAGGCGACAAATTTGGATAATGCATCATCCTTGCGTGTCAAGAAATATACCCACGGGTATCTAGAGAAATCATCTACAAAAGCATAAAGTTTACCTCCGAGGCTAGCAACTCTGCTAGGACCAAATAAGTCCATATGAAGCAATTGTAGAGGTCTAGTAGTACATACTGCGTTTACTGACTTGAATGTGGATCTGGTAGCTTTGTTCCTTTCATATTGGCTGCATATCGAATCCTTTTTGAATGTAATGTCCGGTAAACTGCGTACTAGCTTCTTTGTGGATAATCTTGATATTGTATCCATATTAGCGTGACCGAGTCTCATATGCCACAGATGACTCTCATCAGTCTTGGCCAGTAAGCATCTACCTGAAATATTAGTTTCTTCTAACAAATAGAAAACATATATATTGTCTTCCCTGATACCTTCAAATATAGTACTACCAGTTGAGCTATCAACTATAGTATATTTGTCTTTGCCAAAGTTGATGCCATAACCATGATCAGCTAGATGACTTATGCTGAGTAGATTATGTTTCAACTCGGTAACCAGACAGACATCCTTAATTACAGGATAGGGAGACTTACCAATATCACTGATACCAATAATATACCCTTTTAAGTTATTACCGAAGGAGACATAGCCTTTCTTCTTTTTCTTCGACAGTGTTGCAAATAGGGTAGCGTCACCGGTCATATGCCGTGAGCAACCGCTGTCGAGGATCCATTTGCTTCTAGCATGTGAAGGGTATTCCACCTACAAAACAGTTTGCAGATAAAACTTTTGGTACCCATTTCTTGTAGGGTCCTGAATTGTTAGCTTTAGGTATCCAAGCATAAACATTTAAATCAACAAGCTTTCTCATTCTACATGCAGATGAAATATGACCAATGAGGCCACAATAATGACATTGTGCATGTCGAGTGTTGAAAGCTGAGTGGTGTGCATGGTTGGTAGGTTTGGGTTTTCTAGTATAGAAGAAAGCATGCCTATAATCCTGTTTGGGCTTAACCTTTTGGGGTAAAGGTTTGATAGGGTTAGGTCTGACAGTGTTTGGTTTGGGAATGTTCCAATTTTTCGGTAAGTGACACGTGTTAGGGTAGGAAGCAGCAGGCTCAGGCTATTTTCCTAACCTAATTTCCAATCTTTTGGAAGTGTCATACAACTTAGTATAATCAGAAGTGAGTGATTCTATTCTGATTTGTGCACATCGAAGACTTTTCTTCTCTATAGAAAGTTCTTCCTTGAGTTGGTCAATAATTTTGTCTTTCTCTTCAGATGACTTGGTAGTCTCGTGTAATAAGAGCTTTATTGAAGAAAGCTCTCCAGACTCACTAACATTATTTCTAACCTCAGCTAGTAGGTCGGTAAGTCTACCTATTTCACCTTTATACTCTTTGAGTACCTTCTTAGAGGTCTGATACTTGCTATGCAGTTTCCTGTAATCAGTCATCAGGTCACTGAAGGCATCTCCTAATTGCTCAAAGGTGAAGTCATCATAAGTATCGACTACAGGTTCAGTAGGTACCTGATCGGATGCCATAAAGCATACGTTTGTAGCGTCTTCTGATTGTTCGTCTTTTGAGTCGCTGGCTTCACTTTCATGCCATATGCTGGTGTTGGCATATTTCCGTGATGTTGGTCTCTTCAGGTTCCCTTTTTCATACCTGTTGCTTTTCTTGCTTGATGATGAGTTTGTGGGACAATCCTTCTTCATGTGTCCCTTCTTCTTGCAACCATAGCAGACATCATCTTCTTGGTACCAGTTGTTGCTGTTATTTTCTTTGACTCTCTTCTCATGTCTCATGAATCTTTTGAACTTCCTTGCTAGGAGTGCTTGATCTTCAGCGTCAGATCCACTGCTGTCTGAGTCATCTTCAGCAGCTTTTCTGTGCCGAGCCTTGAGGGCGATCGTCTTCTCTTTTGGTGCAGGCTCTTCAAAATCTTGTAGCTCCAGTTCATGAGTGAGTAGCTTACCCATGAGTACTTCGAGGGACATAGTTGTGAGGTCGTTCCCTTCAATGATTGCAGTAGCCTTTGGAATCCAGTTCTTGGTGAGAGCTCGCAGGAGTTTGCGAATCTTTTCATGGTTACTGTAATCTTTGCCTAGGGAGGACAAAGGATTTACAATATCCAAGAACCTCTCGAACATTTGTGTAACTGTTTCGTTGGGCTTCATCTTGAACGCCTCGTACTCTTGAGTAAGTCTGCTGACTTTAGATTCTTTGACTTGAGTCGTGCCTTCATGTGTGACTTCAAGTAGCTTCCACACTTCATTAGTCGTTGTGCAGATAGACACCCTGTTAAATTCAGTTCTGTCTAAAGCACAAAAAAGAGCATTAATGGCACGTGCGTCAAGACTGGCCCTTTTCTTTTCTTCCTCTGTATATCTGCTATGGGGTTTTTCAACTAAAACTCCATCAACATTTATACGAGGTGGCTTTTGATAGCCATCAAGAACAATGGACCATAAATCAAAGTCAAGAGATTTTAAGAAGAAACTCATCCGTGTTTTCCAATATGTATAATTCATACCATCAAACAGTGGGGGTCTGTTTGTGGCCTAGCCTTCACTTGTGAATTTTACAGTTGCCATGTGTTGTGCTGTGATCTATATAACAGTTAATTAAAATGAATAAATAATTGTACTTTTACCTTTACTTTACCTATAACACCCGCTATGATACCAATTGTAGGAACGAAATAGTAAAGCGTAATACTCTAGAGGGGGTGAATAGAGTTGGCAGCGGAACAATGCTAATTAAAAATGTTAGCAGCACAATCACATAATATTAATCACAAAAATAATATAAAGGCAAAGTTAAGAGAGCAAACGCAAAGACAGCAATGTATACTGGTATCCCTCTGTTGAGGACTAATCCAGTCGGTAGAACTCTTGCTACCAATTGAATCCATTATTGGAAAAACCGCAAGTTTTCTTACGAAGTCTTTGCAACTTCTACAATGCGAGCTTTGATACGAAGAACTCGTCCAACTATAAATGTGAAGAGGTATTCTTCAATCAAGCCTTCTGATTACAATCTCTCAGAAACTTCTAGACCGTACCGCACTCGCAAATTGACTAGAGGATTGTAACTGGCTTGGGATTTGAAATTGAAAGCTCTAGAAAACTCTTTGGAAGACTGAAAGCTTTAGATAGAGAAAAGATTAAAAGTGAATGAGTGAATTGAAATGATCGAAATCCTTCTCTATTTATAGGAGTTCCAAAGGCAGACTTCTGACAGAATTCGGGCAGAATTCGGGCAGAACTCTTTGAGCAAATCTCGGTCAAATTTGCAACTACAGGAGGACCAAGTTCCAAGGATTCAAAATCACAACGGCCACCAACCGAACTCTGGCCGAACTCGGTCCGAGTTCTGTCAGGGTTAAGTTAGGGTTTAGTTAGGATTTTTGAAAAAGCTTTTGGTGATTTTTGATAACCTTTTTGAAAACCTTTTTGTAAACCTTTTTGAGAGGTCAAAAAACATTTTGAACTCATTTAAGGGATAGCCTATTTGCCAGTACGACTCGGTGTACAACATATTCCTAGACTCAAAGAAAATGAAAAATACATTACATAAGGAATTTACAGACTCGAGTAGGCAAACAGATCTTCGGTCTTGAATTCAGTGGATAGCCAATCTTGATCATGTCCAAGAATCCGAGATGTCCCGACTAGCTTCGTATATCCAGACAGAGTTTGATCAATTAATAAAATCAGGTTGACCATATGACCAATGGGCCAACAGGCAAGACCTTCTAAACCATCAGTGGTTGAAAAAGGGAAACAGAAGGTAGTACATTTTGACGTCCCACTGAAATCTGGTTCAAATCAAGGGTTGATGAAATCCTATAAGTTTGACATTCTAGCCCAATTAGCAAATACTCCGGCTAGACTTTCCATCTTTGAGTTGCTCCGTCTTTCTAAAGAAAGTCGAGAAACATTGAGTGAAGCATTACTACAAGAAGATTTATGCTTAGCTCAGCTCAAAAGTCCTGATAATACACCGATGTCGTGTCCTCAATGTCATAGTATGATGGAATCAATTCCTAAAATAACTTTCACGCAAGAGGATATGATGTTGAAGCATAATCGATATGACAGGCCTTTGTGTTATATAGGGTATATTGACTCTACTGAAATTGACAGGATTTATACCGATCCTGGGTCTTCCATCAGCATTATTCTTCAGAGTATGCTACGACCATTGAGGATTCCTACTAGTGAGTTGACTTACACTAGTACGAAAATTGTTGGTTTCAATTCTGGAAGAAGTAAACCATTGGGAAAAATTCGTCTGAAGATTCAAATAGGTGATCTTCGAACCATGGCAACTTTCTATGTTATCAATTCAGACGTATCTTATAATATCCTACTCGGAAGACCATGGATACATGAACATAACATTGTTCCTTCGACTCTCCACCAATGCTTCAAGTATGTGGATTCTCAGGGGGTTGTGATGACTGAATTTGCAAATCTCAATTCTTTTAAAGGTGTTGAAGCCTATTTCTCTGATTCAATACTCTATAAACAGGAGCATGTGAAGGAAATATCTGATATGGCTGAAGATCGATCGCCTTCAGAAGACCAATCGATTTCAAAAGACCAATCGCCTTCAGAAGATCAACCTTTGAAGATTAAAGTTAAAGGTCGGATTCAACCCCAACCTGTCAATGGTGAATCTTTGGTGATTAAAGTCAAAGGAATAACTCAAGCTACGCTGATGAATCTGTGAGAATTCTGATTAAAGGTCGAGTTCAAGCCAACACTAGTGGTCAGCCTCTCATGATCAAGGTTAAAGGACGTACTTCTCGTACAACTGATCTAGAGCCACTAGTTATCAACCTGGGCAAGTCTACGCCGAAGACGGATGACCGTCCGTTAATGATTAATCCAAAGCGTAGCAATCAGTCTGTCAATGATGTAAATATTGATCAATCTGTGTTTTCTTATTTTAATGAAGATTTCCTTTTGGAGTATATGGCTGTCAAATTTATTGAAAGAATGACTTTATCTGTTGATAGTCAAAGTCATCAACATAAAACTGACA
Source organism: Iris pallida (assembly GCA_029216955.1). Taxonomy (NCBI): domain Eukaryota; kingdom Viridiplantae; phylum Streptophyta; class Magnoliopsida; order Asparagales; family Iridaceae; genus Iris; species Iris pallida. The sequence goes on from JANAVB010034420.1 coordinate 6,012,932, forward strand.
TAAATACAGAGGAAACCTTATATATTAACCATAAAGAGAATTCTTTTCCTCCTCATGTTGATGTTGGACCCCATGCTCAGAGGTTCCTAACATATTCTCCTTATTTACTACCTGTTGCCTCATCATCACAAGCTTGTGTGGTTTATAGACGTCACGAAGAATCTTATTTTGTGATCCCATCTACTAAGAAAAACAAGCATCAAATTGTGTTTGGTTTGGCTAGAAATATTCCTGTTATCCAGACAGATAATCTCGAAGAGAAAGATAAAGTAAAAATCAGAATTGACAAATATAGTCAACAATCTCTTAAGATTATTCAAAATATGGGATATGATTTGAAAATCATGTCAGGTCTCAATCAGGGTAATGGTAGACGATTACCATTATGTGGTGATCTGTTTTATCAACGAACCCGTCATGGTTTGGGATACGATACATCCCACATATTTAAGGAATATATGGAAGAAGAATTTTCTTCCAGTTCTTCACAATCCTCAGATTCTGAAGGAGTCCAATATGTCGAATCTAAAAATGTCTTTTCAGTTAATATGGTTCAAACCAATAATGAGTCTGAATCATTTGAAAATGACCCTTGGGCACAACAAATGGATACTCGGTAGAAGCTTCGGTTTGAGCAGCGACAGCCACCCACAGAAGATGAAATCATCCAGATTGATGTTGGAGACGAGACTACGTCAAAACCGATATTTATCAGCAAAAACCTTTCTAAAGATGAAAAAGAAGAGTTGATAAAGCTGATAAAAGAATATATCGATATATTTGCATGGAGCTATGAGGATATGCTGGGTCTAAATCCTAAAGTAGCTACCGATAAACTTAATATTCTTCCTAATGCCAAATCGGTAAAACAACAGCAGCGACATTTTTGATCGGATATGATGGATGCAATTGAAGCAAAATTTAAAAAGCTGATCGCATGTGGCTTTGTCCGTGATGAACAACACCCAGATTGGGTTGCTAATATTGTTCATGTCGTAAAGAAGAATAGAAAAGTTCAAGTTTGCATAGATTTTTGAGATCTCAATGCAGCTTGTCCAAAAGACGAATTTCCACTTCCGATCACTGATGTCATGATTGACAATACATGTTGCTTTCAACGTATGTCTTTCATGGATGGATTTTCAGGATACAACCAAATTAAGATGCATCCAGGAGATGAAAAGCACAATGCTTTTCGATCACCCCTCGGAGTTTATTGCTACACAGTTATGCCTTTTGGTCTGAAAAATACCGGCGCTACATATCAAAGGGCCATGAGCAACATCTTTTAAGAACATCTGCGAAAAATAGTTGAATGTTACGTGGATGATATCGCCGTCAAAAGTCGATTAAAAGATGATCACATCCAAGACTTGAAGACAGTATTTGAGTTGATGCGTCAACATAAATTAAAGATGAACCCCACTAAGTCTTTTTTCGGGGTTTCTAGTGGCAAGTTTTTGGGATTTGTCATTACTTCTCAAGGTATTCATGTTGATCCTGATAAAGTCAAAGCAATTCTTGAAATGCGTCCTCCACGTAATCTGAAAGAACTCCATGGCTTTTAAGGTCGCATTGCTTATACCAGGAGATTTATATCAAATCTTTCTAGGAGATGTCAACCTTTCTCTCATTTATTGAAGAAGGGTGTGTCATTTGTTTGGGATGAAGCATGTCAAAAAGCATTCAATGACATCAAGCAATACCTCACAAATCTACCTATTTTAGTACCCCCAGTAGTGTGAAGACCATTTTTGCTGTATGTTCAAGCATTAGATCATTCTCTTGGTGCTCTTCTTGCACAGAAAAGTGATAAAGGTCATGAACAGGCAATTTATTATCTCAGTCAAATGATGGTTGGGGCTGAACAAAGATATACTACTGTGGAAAAAGATTGTCTACCCTTGGTTTTTGCCATTCAAAAGACACGACATTATGTATCGGGACAAACTATCCATGTCATATCTAGAATAAATCCTATTCGGGTATTAATGAAAAAGTCGAGTATTCTTAACTCCCGTTTAGCTACTTGGGCAATGTTGCTTACTCTGTATGATATGGTCTACATACCTCAAAAATCAGTGAAGGGTCAAGCGTTAGCTGACTTCTTAGCAGCTCACCCTATACCTAAAACTTCTAAGTTATATGACGACATTCCAGATGAAGTCGTACATTGCAACATGACTTTAAGGGATGATATTTGACAACTATACTTTGATGGACCATCAGGAGTTAGACCTAAAGGCAATATTATCTCCGGAGTAAACATTGTCTTGGTTTCTCCTGATAAAATGGTTATATACCGTGCTTAATCCCTTAATGAACCATGTTCCAATAATATGGCAGAATATAACGCTCTGCTAATTGGTCTTCAAGTAGCAAAACAATTAGATATTGAGTTTTTGGAAACATATGGAGATTCTCAGCTGATTGTCAATCAGGTCAGAGGGACATATGAAGTCAAAAATTCTGACCTCATTCCCTATCATAAAGTGGTAATTAAACTAGCTCTTCCATTCAAAGGGTTCTTCATTAAATTTGTACCGCGTTCACAAAATTTGAAAGCTGATGCTCTTGCTAGTTTAGCTGCAGACTTAGCAGTTCCAATCAGAAGACAAAATACCATCACTTTGTTAGATCGAGACCTATTATGTGTCAAGAATAATTTGCATATCGAACAGAGTTATCCTACCGAATCAAATTCTCAGCAAAAGGATTGGATAAATCCATTTATTGATTATGCGGTCTATAGGATTTTACCTGAAGATCCAAAGGAAGCTGCATCAATCAAAAGACGATCATTTCGATTTTACTATGATACTTCTATGCACATGTTGTATTGTCATTCTTATGACGGGCTTTTATTGCGCTGTCTCTCGGAAAGCGAAGCTAAGCAAACACTTCGTGAAGCTCATGATGGAGTTTGTGGTGCACATCAACCAGGTCCAAAGTTACAGGACCGTATTCGAAGAATGGGTTATTATCGGCCTTCTATGATAGCTGATGCTGTGGATTATGCCAGACGGTGTAAAGCATGCCAGATTCATGCTGATTTTATTCATCAACCCTCTGAATTTTTACATCTTACAACAGCTTCTTGGCCTTTCGAGGCTTGGGGTATGGATATTATTGGTCCAATTAATCCCCCTTCTGTCAAAGGGCATCGGTTTATCCTGGCTATAACTGATTATTTTTCTAAATGGACAAAAGCAGTTCCTCTTGTTGAAGTAAAATGTCTAATGTGGTTAATTTTATCAAACATCATGTCATTTATCATTGCGGGATTCTCCGAAGGATAATCCATGATAATGGACCACAATTTGCCAGTCAAGCATTTTATCGATTTTGTGACAAGAATCGAATCCAGAACTTATCTTCTTCAGCTTACAATCCAGCTGCTAATGGTTTAGCAGAAGCTTTCAATAAAATAATTATCAAACTTCTCAAAAAGTTTGTCTCTTCTAATAAACGTGATTGGAACGAGAAACTTGGAGAATGTTTATGGGCTTATCGAACAACAGCCCGAACTCCAACTGGTTTTACATTATTTTTATTGGTTTACGGATGTGAAGCTGTTCTTCCACTGGAAATCCAAGTACCATCTCTTAGAATAGCCATTGCTAATGAGCTAACTACGGAGAATAATGACCGCTTAAGACTCCAAGAACTTGAAGGTTTGGATGAAAAGCGTCTTCAAGCACAACAACACATTGAGCTGTATCAAGCCCGCATATCTCGAGCTTTCAATCGTAAAGTTAAAGAAAGAGTATTTAAAGTAGGACAGCTAGTTCTAGCTGTCCGAAGACCAATGGTTATGACTCATAAGAGTAAAGGCAAGTTCCAAGCTAAATGGGAAGGTCCTTATGTAGTCGAAACCGTATTTTTCAATGGTGCTTATAGGTTGTCTAAACCTAATAGAGATTTGCTCATGATGCCGATTAGTAGTAAATCTTGAAGAAATACTACGTTTGAATTTCTTTTCATTTTCCAGCTACCAAGGTTTGGTTAAGCTGATTATTTATTCTCCTAAAAGAGAATTTTTTATTTTCTGTCTTACCAGCTGATTTCAGAAAGAAAAAGATTTTTTATCTATCATGTCCACATTACCTCTGAATAGTTATTAAATCTACTTCTTTTCATTATTATCTATCATGTCTATATTACCTCTGAATAGATATTAATCTACTTCTTTGAGTTATTACGATCTATCATGTTCATATTACCTCTGATAGTTTTGTACACTCTAAAAAGAAAACAAGATTTATTATCTATCATGTTCCCATTACCTCTGGATAGATATAATCTATTTTGTTGAGTTTTGAAGACTTATCATGTCCATATTACCTCGAATAATTGTTTTCTATCTCATACATATAAAAAAAAGAGAAGAATATAAGAAAAATATAGTTCATTTATTTCATGATTGGAAATAGTAAATCAGCAAAATGAAGGAAATGACAGAAGATAAAATTTTTTTATTGAGTACAAAAATTCCTAAGGTGGAGCAGACAGATCTTCAATCATTTTCTGTAGTTCTGTCAAACGCTTTTCGCGAGAGCCCAATACAGTTGTGTATGCTATGGATCTTCGAGCTTCCGCTGTACAAAGGCGGAAGAGTTCGACAAAAGCAGCTATCATCTTGTCTTTGGCCTCTTCAAGGGTTTTGATATTAGATTCAGAACCAAAGATCCGTTCTTCCAAAATAGAGCTTTGCCTCAAATATTGATCTCTATTTACCGTCATCCGGTTTTGCTCCTTCTTTAATCGAGCCAGCTCAGCCTCGACCTCACGAATTCTATTATTTTGTTGATGAATTTTGACATTCATTGAGTCATAGGCTTGTTGATGTTGCTCCAACAATGGTTTATTTCCTCTTAAACAGGTCCTTTCCACGACAACCTTATTGCTATAATCTTGAAGAGATTCCTTGAAGATGGTTTCTCGAGTTGTATACTCATTAGTGAGAGCATCATACTCGGATTGGACGAGGCTTTCTATAGTCCCACTTAACAACCTTAGATATTCTTTGATGGGTTGTTCAAGTCCCTAGACTATCTTCTGTAAAGCTGCTGCCCTCTCAGTATCATTAAACATTGCAATATTGTCTATGGTAGTAGCAATCGCACTTTTCAAGCTCTCATAACTGAGGCCTTTCTTCAAAACCATTTTGATCAATGCTGCCAAAGTTTTGTAAAAAGTTTCAATATGAATCTCTACCAAAAGATTCATATCAGCATTGAAGCTTGGCGTATCAGCGATATCTGCTAATCTCTTTTCCTGAAAACCGGAGATAGGTGCTGTCGTTGCTGTGGTAGCAAGCTGAGTTAATAATATATCTGTTATCGTTATCATAGCCAATTGATTTACAGGGAGTTCCGGGACCACGTCTTCAGCAACCTTTTATGTTACCTCCGGAGGATGAGTTTCGATGGTAGAGGATGGTATTACGGAGGTGCTGTCTCCTATGTTCGGTTCAGACTCGAACACAACTGTCTCAGTAATCTGGTCAGGATTAGCTGTAGTAATTGATGTTGCTGCTATATCTACGACCTCAGCTATCTGTTCTTTAGCAGCAATGGATTCTTTGAGTACTGCTGGCTCTTCGTCTGCAGTTGGTTCTTCTTCTGCAGCTGGTTCTTCTTCTCTTTCTTCGGCAAGAGAAGACAATTCCTGGTATGCCTCTCCTGCAAGCTCTTGTTAAATCTCCATAGATGGAGAACCTTCCTTAGAAAGAGAATCTTCTTTTGAAGAAGAAATTCCTTTCTCAGATTCTACCACCTCGTCATGAATAGACTTTTGAGGAGGAGGAGGAGCAACGGGATTTGCCATAGTGATGATACCTACAAAGATTAAACAAAATAGTCAATATACAAAATCATAATTCATATTTTTGTATAAATTTTATATAATTGATCTTTACCTAGAGTAGGTGCAGGATGCGACAAGAGTGCATCATAATCTAGATCCCAGTCATCATCATCTAATTCGAAAGTCGGTTCATCTGAGGGGATGGGTTCCGGATCATTAGCATGAGTGGCGGCAGTGTCTTCAACAACTTTCGCCTTTTGTGGCGAAGTTAGATGTAATGAAGTACTAAGACGTCCGGAAGATAGGACTCCTGTAACTTCTGCTGCTGGTTGGGGTACTGAAGACCCTTCACCAGGTTGAGTTGAAGAAGATGTAATATTTTTAGGCTCCTCAACAGGATTTTTGCTTTCAGGAGTAGCGGCTCTCTGTTTGGAAGGCCCTTTAACAGTAATCTTCTTCTTCTTTTCCCCGAGAGTGACAACTGTGTCTGATTTCCACTTCCGGGTTGTAGTAATGGTAATCGCTCCTGCAGCTGTCTCCCCAACTCCCATAGGGATCGTCTCCAGATATTCATCTGGAACAGCATCATCAGAAATGTCTGAAGGTACCATAACAGGTTATTCGGCGTCTCCTTTTTTTTCCCATCGAAGACTTTCTTTCATGTTGTAGTCTTTGGCGAAGGAACGAATGGAGACATAAAATTGTGCATACGTATGAAGCATTCGTAGCTCAGTTGTGCCCGTGGCAGTTGACACATGTAATTTACCACCGGTGAATCCAGCGCTGAAATACCGTCATGCCCTCGCTCCATCAATTAATTTTCCATAATTGTTGAAAGTGGTGGAGGGATTACCAACGTGAAGCTGGTCATACCCGAACTGACGAGCGAATCGGCTGGGTAGATACAGTTCGAAGATGCAGTTGTCTTCAATTCTATACATCAGATGTGAAGGTCTGATGCATATTAACCAATTAAAGACTGGCGCAGGTATCTCAGTCCTCTCTCTACCTACGTCGTCAAATTGTATACCGAAACAGTCGGCTGGAACTGGTGGTCTTGTGCTGAAGAAATTCCACCCATGGGAGAAATTCAGTACTGCCCGGGTATCCGTCACTGAAGTCGCATTCCACGCGGCTTTACTAAACTTCTGGAGGAATACCTCCGCATCATTTTCAGGGCCTGGTGGCAATAAACTGTAGCTGTGATGCAGTAACCAGCCCATTAAATAAGTATAAGGCATCTCCACCCAAGGGAAATCTTTACGGTAGGGAGCATTGTTGATCAGTTCTTCACCAAATGCTCGCAAACCTGCATTTATTCGATACACTATTACCGATAATAGGCTGAGTCTGGCCTTGAATACCAAACGTACTGCTGGCCATAGTACATTTTGATGGATTCTATCGACTGTACCAGTCCCTGTTATAACCCATCTTCGTAGCCACAGGGAAAGAAAGCCCGCCAGCAAGGCTTCATTTGAGAGCTTTCGACTTCCATGCTTCAAAAAGCTTAAGGTTTCAGTCCCCGTAGGAAATTCTCCAGTCTTGGTGGTCAAATACATGTCCGAAGAATTATATGTGATCATCCAATTATTTATCAAATCAGCAGGAATTATTGAACAAAGGTTGATGGTTTGAGCCTTGTTATCCTGAAATCTCTCCTTATCCTCCTTGGATATTCTATTCTTATGGTAGAATAGATATGTTGTCTATTTATTGATGTATGCCAAATTTGATCCACTTTCATACATAGTGGTGCAGATCAAATAGTGGCACATCAGCTCTTGGTATACCTCGACTAAGCGAGGATTTTTCTTGCTAATTTTTGCTAGTTCCCGGTTGGAGGAAACGTACTCTTCATATGGAACTTCCTCCATTGGTAGCTTGGAGATGAATTGCATCTCATGGAGTGCAAAACCCATTTCGCCTACTGGGATTGCAAAGGTTCCTGTCGAGCTAATATACAACTCCATCAGAGCTAAGAACAGATTATTGTTTATAGGTATGCCTTGACTTGTGGAGGCTACCGCTTCAAACAATCCGATGACTTTTAGTTCTGCTTTAAAGTTCTTTATGATCCAAGAACTAAGTCGAACCCAGTTTTTGTTGTGAGGAGTCATCCACCATGGAAGCCTAGGGTTGACCTGGGGATATAGTCCTGAGGCGTTCATAAACTTGTTTATAAACATCCGTATCTGCACTGGTTGGATCAGAGATGAACCTTCACTTGGTGTAAATCCAGGCAATAAGCCTGAGAAAGGAACGGCATTACCACTAGGAGTACTCGAGTGATAGCCCATCTGGTTTTCATCTCTCTTGAATATGATCCTCCCTGGTCTTCCATGACAGTTGGGAGTCAAGATTCCAGATCATCCGTCTCGGATGAGTAGCATGAACAAAAGAGGAAAGGGGATAATCTCTTGGCATTGTTGGGAGATACATCGCCCTTTCCTCAAATTTGAACACCCAAGACTCCTTCTTAGGGTTGGTCTGAGATTTGAAGTCAATTGCATCCCCGAACATGAATACAGGCTTCCGATAATGCTGGCCATCCAGTGATGTCAATAGTTCTCCGTTAATTAGAGACATCAACATTCTATCTCCTTGAGTAGCTATCAACTGATGTCATTCTTGGGGATACTGCTTGTCGGTTTGAGGAAACTCGACATAGGATAAATTCTCCAGATAATTTTATCCCAGAATACCAGCTGGTGAGCCAAACACCTCAGAGAGAGGATGGGCCCCCAAGTCCACTGCAAAAGAAGTTCAACAAGAAAAATCAAGTTAGTAAAAAATCTAAGTATGAACTCTACACAAATTCAAGATCTACGCAAAAGACTATACATGGGTCTTTTAAGTTATTACGCGTAAAAAGTTCTCTATTTTTTAAGAGAATTTATTTTATGCATTTCTCTAAAAATGTTTTACGCGGTCTAAAAAATGAATTTTTACGCATACTTTTTTTCCCTTCAAGAAAATAAAGTTTTACGTGTGAAAAATACAGTCTTTTGACTTGCGTATTTTTAGTTTTGCGCTCGCACATATAATGTGAGTATATTTTTGGTTTTATACTTCTGATCAAAAAGAGTAAAGTTGTACATGTGAAAAACAGTCTTTTTGACTTGCGTATTTTTTAATTTTATGCTCGTACGTATAACGTGGGCGTATGTTCAGTTTTTACGCTCGCATGTATAACGTGGGCGTATTTTCAAGATCTACGCCCGCAAGTATAACGTGAGCGTATTTGCAAGTTTTACGCTGGCACGTATAACGTGTGCGTATTTTTGATTTCAAAATTTACACTGGCACGTATAACGTGAGCGTGTTTTGTTCATTTTTTATGCTGACACGTATAAACGTGGGCATATGATTAAGGGTTGATCTTGGGTTATCATCTTCCACAAATCGATAGGGTTTCTACCTATCATGGCCGGAGCCACGTTTGGGTTGGTCTTTACGGTTTCTTCGACGCTCTTCCCCACTGATGTTGCAACAACGTGAACTTCTTCAGATGATCTAGTCGTTGACGAAGAGGCAACTTTCTTGCCCTTGGCTGAGGTGGCGGCCTTGCTCTTGGGTGCCATTTGCTCGAAAGGATTTGGAGGATGAATGAAGAAGAGAATAAGAGAGATGAGTAAAGTTCTCTCTCTTCAACAGAAGTCCTATTTATAGGAAACTTAAGGGTGATTCAAATTCTTGAAATGACTGTTGAGTATATCTAAATATACGCTGATGACTGTTGGGTATCCCTAAATTTACGCTGATGACTGTTGGATATCCCAAACTTTACGCTTCTGTTCAAAGTATTTCAAATATTAGAAAAAATTTAAAACTTTGAATGGGGCCTTGTAGAAGCGTAAATAAATTTCGAAGACCAAGTCAAGGAAGTTGAGATATTTATGCAAAGACAGTTCCTGATTAGACTTTACGCAAAGGTCAAACTGGGTCAAACTCAAAACTCTACGCAAGTCTTAAATTTAGATTTTACGCGAAGAATGAGCTGTCCATGCTGTTTACGCGAGTAATGAGCTATCCATGCTGCATTAAATGCACAAAGATACTGTTCTGACAGATTGATTTTATGACAAATGATTGCACAGAAGCCGAGAAGTTTATTGTTTAGCGTGCCAATGAGCTGCTTTACGCTTGAAGAATAGCTTCCTGTTTACGCATAAGAGTTATTTGAGCTTTTTCGCTCAAGGCTATCTCAGCTACTCTTTTTGCGCGCGTAGAGTTTTTTTGAGTCTTTACGCTCAAGGCTATTTTCTTAGCCACTTTACGCAGGAAGCTTACTTTGAGCTATTTTACGCTCGGACATGTTTAAACAACATTTTTTATGCACAATTTGTCCGGATTATGTGGGAACATGGTTTTCTGACGTGTCCTTCATGCCATACTTCTCGAAGAACGTGTGTACGTGCTCTCCTTATTTTATTAGATTATAGGACATGTGTCAACATGCGTAGAGGCTAATTTCTGTACGTAGGTGACAGTTATCCTAATAGCCTGCGTAGAGACCCAATATTGATGATTTTTATGCACAGGAGACAAGTCTATATAAAGACTTCTTTTTTAAGAAAGAGGGACAAGATTTTGGTGACCAGATACTTTCAGAGCAAAGTAATTTTCCAGAGTATTTCTTTTCAACTTTTTCTCAAGAACAAAGTGAAGCAAAGCAGGAAAGCATTTGACTGTGCCATCAGTGTCAATTGTGTCGATACCTTTCTGGTGACTTAGTTCTTCCAGTTGTTCATCTCCAAGAAGTTTTTTTCATCATCATCGTGTGGTCCAAGGAAGAAGGTGATCGCTCTCTGATCAGACTTCCATAGTAATACTTCCCAGAATTTACTTGTACTTTTGTACACTTTTTCTCGTTTTCTTTCAAAAGCCTTAAGGGCGTTTTGTTAAGTGAAACAGTTAGTGCATCGTGTCCGTGCCCCTTCCCATCCACTATATTTTCTTCTACATATACATATTCACCCTCTCCGTGTCCGACAGACCGGACACACAATCTAGCCCTTACGACTTCCATCATACATCCACCCAACCTTCTAACTCCCGACCAGCAGCCTTCTCGACAACCCCCTTATCGTTCCCCGTTAACACCCACTATTATATAGTCCATCCAACCCGACCCCCTCGATCCGCTTCAACCGGTGACGACATCGCCGCTCTTCTCGACCATCTCCACGCCATTACCATACCACCCCAGCTCCACCATCACCAACCGTAGCCAATCCACGGTAAACCACCAGCCGTCATTAGGTCGGCATCACTGCCCCCGACTCACAGCCGCCACCAACATCGTGAACATCATCCCTTGCCACATCAATTTCTTGCTGCGGTCGGCCTCTACCGCCGACCGCCACAGGCGACCCCCAATCCACTGTCGACGTGCCCCCTAATCACCACCACCATCACTCAGGAATCAAATAAAAGGAAATAAAACCCTAACCTTGGCCGGCTGTCTTTCCACTGACGCGTCGAGTAATCCTTCACTTCCTCTCCACGGCACCGGACCCCCTCCTTCTCGTGACCACTGCCAATGTTGTTACCTACATGGCAGCGCCTGGATTTCGTCCTAGCCGACCAAATTTCTCACCCAGCCATCTTCGACATTCCCGACCAAACGTCGGCCCGCGCCTCATTTCTGCGATGTGGCACCGGCGACCACGACAGCGCCCGTACCTGCTGGCAGTCGTCGGCGTACTCCTCCGCGCCATGTCGTGCTCCGCAGCCCCGCAGCCCCGCAATCGGCGGTAGCATCTGGAGCGTCACTCTGCCTCCCCTCTTTCGTTCTGGCGCCACTGCGATGTACCTGCATCCGGAGACAGGTCCTTGCTCCCTCTTCCTCTCGACAAACTCTGCTTCTTTTCCTTTTCTAAATTAGAACTTTTCTCCCTCTTCTCCTCTTTCCTTCAACACTTTTCTTTTATTTTGCAAAGTCTGACCCCTTTCACACTTTGCAAAATCTGTGTTGCTCATTAAAGAGATTATATTATTTACTAATTTTTTATACATTTGTGCAGTAAACAAAAAAGGAGAAGGGGGAGCAGCAGTATGTATTATGTACATATGTAATAATGTGGAATAGTAACTACTATATTATTTATTACAACAGCTGTTATAATACCAGTATTGTTAATAATATTATCATTGATAAATATTTCTGTGTTATTTTTAACCTCAAGTGTTATTGTTCTTATTAAATAAAAATATTAGTTTTTTTAGATATGGTTGTAATAAAAATATGGTACTCGGCTTTACCCTATAATTATTTTCAAACCGAATTTCGAAACCTAAACATATTATTATATTACCTAAAATATAGTGTCTGACCTCAAAAGTGTATAGCCTTGAATGATGTTCCTGGATTTTTCATAATTGTTAATATTTTGAATAAATATAGTTAAATTCTAAAAATGATTTTTACCTAAATTAATTTTCTCTATATTCAGTCATTATCAAATTTATTTTAACCAATGAAATATATACAAAAATTTCTAAAATTTTATTTTGATAAACTTAGTCTTAGCCCCTAAATTTTTAAATTTCTGCCTAAAACCGACTTTTAGATTTCTCTTCAAAATAATTTTGACTAAAGTATAAATATAGCCTTCTACCTAAAACATTATAGAACTTAGAGGTTAGCTCAAAATTATTTTGATTTTCAAAGTATTATCTTAAACTTTTGCTAAGTAAGTGTAGTTTTCTATTATTAAAATTTCTACAAAGTATACTATTCCACAAATCTCCTTCGATTCTCACCATTGATCATGAATGATCATATCTTCTATTTTATCGCAACTTTGGACTCCTGCACAACAACCCTGACTATTGGACAAAATAGGACTTGTCGGATCATCGTACCACACCAGGTAAGATACCTTGCCATTTCTGTTTAATTACTTTCTCGACATCATGCATGTTTTTACTTATTATTTATTTATAGCAAATATAAACTCCTTCTTTCAAAATTGGATGCAAATTACTATACTTTAGTTTTCTTTATGCATTTGGCCTGGAGTTAAGGGACCACCCTTTGTGTGTGTCGCATTCATTGGCCTCGACACCTTTGTGCCACGAAGTCGCGAATCGCATATAGATACGGACATGAGTGCTGACTGATCATCGGTGCGTACAGGCCGTGCGTTAGGATATGACTGCTAATAGTTATGGATGTCTAGAAGACTTAATGGTTATTAGGAATATCGTGATGTGGATACAGCACATATAGTGCATGGAGAGGGAGAAGACAGCTATTAGGCGTAGGGCTTTCACTCGTTTACTTTCCTTTAGATGCCCTTAGTGACTCAGTCGAGTGCTAGTGGGCCGTACATTTACTTTCCTCTAGCTGTCGTTAGTGACTCACCCGAGAGCTAGTGTGCCGTGCACTTATTTACTTTTCTCTAGATGCTACTAGTGCCTCGGTTGGAAAACTAATGTGCCGTATTTCTAGTTTTGGAAGGCCCCTGTGTGGAACGTTATCTTCAAAGTATATTTTCACATAGAATGGTTAAGGATTTGTCTCTGCCCAAAGTACATTTTCTAGTTTCACATCGCTCGACAAATTTCTTAATTTTGTATTTCTCTCTTTGTTGGTAGTGGATTTGTCTCCGCCTAGCGACTTGTGTAAACAATAATTCATAAGTTATTATAAATGCTTTCTTTTTTATTTGTGGATGAGATTAGTGACATGGCTTTCTGCACTTTACAGCTTATGTATACATACTATGGTTCCATACATAATAGTAAACTTCGTATGTATGCAGTTGGCATGATTACGTTCCTAGTCCTACGTATTTTGGGACTAGGGCGTTATATCCAGCACGGGACAACGCTCAAGGGATCGTCCCTTTCTCCACGCCTTAAGGCGAAATCATATGGATACATTCCTGACTTGGTTTCCGACATGGTAACATCTACATCCCTTTCTGCCAAAGAGAAAAAAGCAAGGCATGTCGCATGGTCTCGACATTGACCGTCGATGCTTTGGTGACCACCCGCTCAGTACAGATGTAAGAGGAGAGCCAGGCTCCAGACTAGGAGGAGTTTCCACCAAATACTCCCCCTGTCCCAGATATATTAGGAGCAGGTCCACCTCAGATCCCTAAGGCACCAGAGGCGGGTCCATCCCGGGCCCCTACCGTGGACAAGCAGAAATAGAAGGAGGTTCATTTCGACAAAACTCTCAGAAAGGATCCGGCAATTGGGCCTATCAAGCTCTACAACATCGATATTCTAGCACAGCTGGCTAATACTCCGGCTAGATTATCACTTTTTGAGCTCCTCCGCCTCTCTAAGGAGCCAAGATGCGCTCAGTGAAGCTTTACAGAACGCCGAGTCCTTCCTCACCCAGGTTCGGCCACCGAAAGTGGATCCCACAACTTGCCCACATTGCCACAGCGTGGTCGAAGTGTGTCACGACCCGCACCCAGTGTAGGGACACGAGAAGTGGGTACGTCCAGCCTACGCCGCAGTATCGGCGATAGAACACTGTCCTAGGTCACATACATCTAACAATTATAAGGTACCTGTACAATATATACTCTCCGAACGAAGGACAATACAAAAATTCACAGCTAAGGTAGAAGTACGATAAGATAGATAGATATGAAAGTCGCCAAATAAAATACAACGGGAGAAGAAGTCTAAGTGTCTAAGATAACATCTCCACAACATCCAGAATAACAATATCCCAAATAAGTACATAATGTATCCAAAATAAGACAAGACAATAAAGTAAGATAATTAGTCTAGCTATATAGCCTAGACTACTGGGGTAATGTCCACTGTAAGGACTGGGTCTTCCTGGGAGTCCAGGTCGCAGGTGTCATCTAGGCCTGCTCCGTAGTACGTAGGACAGAACTCCTCAATGTCATCTGTAATATTTCAACAGGTCCAGTCAGGACAGGAACGAGCACAATACATCTCACGTTGTTCATAATATGAAAGGAAATATAAGTATGCTATAGAGTAAGATACATAAAACGCTGGAGAATATACATGAAGTAAAAGAGATTACTGTAAGAAAATATCTACTATAAGTAAAGAACTAACAGTGGCTAGTGATGTAGAGTACAAGATATACATGTGAACGGTTTGAATTTGCACATGATTATACTAAAGAGTTAGCACATGATTACACTACTTTGGAATTGTTCACGTGACCATTTATACTCCCCGTACCCCAATCAATAAACAAGGATCCAAACAAGTTATGTTATTGTACATGATTTCACATGGAGGCCCATAAATGGGTGCACATGAAGTATACACAAGGGGCTCTGTGAATATGAGAGTACATGAATCAAAAGAGTGCACATGAATGATGAAAGTACATGAATACATAATGTATGTGAAAAGCACATGATATGACGTATTCCGATGCTTCCGAGGGGGATAAAATCTCTTGAAGGGATCCATATAGTACCAATCCGTTTTAACAACGTGACAGCATCAACTAAAGTAATCTAGAGCATAAATATAAATCCTAACAAGTATGAAACGGTCAGAGAATGTACTCGCCTGATATCCTGAGTATTCGATGAGTATAGATGTCCAGACAGAGTAGATGAGTCCTATTTAGAGCAACACAGGTCACAACATGTCCAGAATGGTAATATTGTACTTTACAATGCATTCTAATTCTACGTCATTCTAGACTAAAGTTTACTTTTGGTCAACTCTAGTCAACTACACTAGTCAAACTAGGTCAACCAAGCTATACTAGGTCTAAGCCTAGTCCAACAAGTCTCACTAAGCCTAACCAAGCCTAGGCTAGCACTCAAACACAATAAAAAAGCCAAAACAAGTTATCACACACACAAATACAAAATATATATATACATATACAATATATATATAGGCATTCATATAGGCTAGTGTCTAGTACACAAGCAAGGCACATAACATGGTATATATAAATAGGGGGTGAGTGTTTGTGTCAAATATGTAGTGGACAGTAGGTTATGAGTGTGTGTGTGTGTACAGGCAATGAGAGTGATAGGGTGTGTGTGTGCACAGTGCGTGGTGTGGTGTGTGTGTGTATGTGCGTGTAGAGGCAATAAGAGTGATAGGGGGTGTGTGTATGTGTGCAGTGAGTGGTGTGGTGTGTGTGTGTGTGTGTGTGTTTACAATGAGTGATATGGTGTGTGTGTGTACAGGCAAGAGCCTCTAAGTTATAGGTTCAGTTATTCTCAATTAACTTATACAAAGGTAAATCAAACATTATCAATATCATCAATTCATTCTCAGAAAAATAGGAAAAACTGTAGATATAAAACTGAGATATATTCTCAGGTTTATGCATACATGCTCAGGTTTATGCAGTTCTCAGGTTTGCAACTCATGACAGAAACAACCTAAAACTCAGGGATTCAACCCATATCCCAGCCATGATAACATGTCTAAACATTAACATTTAACATTAATTTCAAATCTCAGTTTTCAATATCCCAAAACTCAGTTAATAGTTAAGTTCCAATTTAACATTTTAAACTAAAACAAAACCAAATCATCATTCATGACTCAAATCGGAGTGTGTATAGGTGTAGCATACATGTGCACAGGTGTCACAATGTTAAGGGTTCACAGACAGGTATCAGAACAATGTGAAAGAGTGATTGAGTGAGGGTGTCAAGTATGTAGTGGTATATTCGAGTGTCAAATGAAAAATGAATACAAGTGTGTGTCGAAACTAGTTGTCACATATGTGTCAAACATGTGTCCATACAATAGTGACTAAATGTGTCCTAGTTAGTGTCCAAAGTGGTGTCCAACAGTGTCTAAACAAAATCGAATGGGTTATCAGAGGACAGTGCTCAGCACTGCCTCGTGCTGATTGGTCGAGTGTCCCAAGACACGACACACAGCACCAAAGGTCTTGGGTTCGTGTTTAGAGGTAGGTTAGGGTTAGGCCTAGGTATCTAACACCCTGACACGAGTCGTCATTTTTTTGTGCGTGATACGACTCATATATCAGTCGAAGAAAATCGACAGGCCAGTGTAGTGAGAAATCAGTACGAGTCAAATCGCAAGGCCGACATGACACGACACGTCATGCCACTTGGGGGATGATGTGTCAGTCACTGCCCCTAGCCACATGCCAAGTGTCGCGTGTCCAAGTGACACAGACACGCAGATATACACCCCGAGCAGCAGGGCACTCATACATACTCTCGTGCAGTGTGTCCTGCTCTCCGTCGATACGGCACAAATACAAATTCCACCTTAGTCAGACACGAAATAAAATGTCACCTATACACGTACAAACCTGTTCAAACTAATATTGAAAATAACAATATAAAATTCATTGTGGCATTCCATCGAACACCTATGCACACAAACTGATACGTGTCCGATACGAACACCAAATTAATACAAATTTTCACCAAACTCACTCTACATCTAGGGGACACCTAGATGGATACATCTATGGAAAGAAATCAGGATTTAGGGGTGATTTGAAAGGATTATCTATAGAGAGCCAATTAATCTCAATGAAAAAGCTCCAAATTGTGAAGTCACCTTCCTCAAGCAATGTCCAAATGAGCTCCCCTCCTTGCAAGCTAGCCTCCTTCAACCTCTATTCCAGATTTAGAACCAATTGCAAAAGATTGGGATCAATTTGGTGGAGGAATGGTGAGGAATAATGAAAGGGAGAAGAAAAGGGGGATTTCTAAAAGAGGCAAGTGAGAGTTAAAGGAAATTATATAGAGTGAAATTAGGTCACACTTGGGCTGTGGTGTCTGTCCATGTAGAGAATTAGGGTTAGGGTTTCATATGAATGGGCTTTGGGCCAAGATCATTAGCTAGCTAGCTCAACCCCTTAGCCATATGTCCAAATTCAAAACTCTTCCAATCCTCTCATGAAACCTAGCTACACTCAAGTCAACTAAGACCAACTTAAGTTAGATTGGGGTCCCACACCATGCTAACTAAGTCACCAAAGTCAAAGTCAAACTCTAGGCTAGTCTCTAAGGTCTCTACTAGAAAAAGTCAAAAATTACAACACCAATGCAATAAATAATAAAATAATTCACAAAAACCAAAATGACCAAAATATCCTCAGGGCTAAAAAGTGGTAGTCATAAATCTACCCTCCTTAAAGGAATTTCGTCCTCGAAATTGAAAGGCGAAACTGAACTGATGAGAAGGATAGACAATCACACCTCAAGGTCCAAAATGATATGGGTATCGCTCGTGCATCTCATCCTCCCGCTCCCACGTAGACTCTCCTGGAGAATGATGCCTCCATGCGAGCGAACCAAGGGTATCACCTGGTTCCTCAGAATTTCTCTCGTCGATCCAAAATCTTCACGGGCTACTCTGGATAGCTAAGAGTAGGTCCCACCTCAATCTCTGAGTGATCGAGTACATGGCTAGGATCTGTGACATACCATCTCAACTGTGATACGTGGAATACGTTGTGGACTCCCACTAGTGCAGGTGGCAAGTCTAGCCTGTAAGCTCCGTCACCGACTCTCCCACTGATCATGAAAGGTCCGATGAAGTGCGGGCTAAGCTGTCACGACCCGTTACCCAAATTATTGGACCGGGCCGAGCCATGTCCAGCCTACGCTTGGTTAAAGCATAGTAAGTTGTTCTAAGAATAGACAATAAAGGATCTAAGCTGCTAACAGTTCTAAAATCACATTTAAAAGATTCATCACAACACAGCATCTATAAGCGAAAGTAAACATGCACAGACTTAAAAATACACTTCCAAAGTATCTAACTGGAGACAAAGTCCAGTATCCAAATATATGTTCAAAACAAGTCTAAGTCTCAAAACACAGAAAAAATATCTAAGCAAGGTTCCCCGCTGGGGCCTTTTCTGGAGCTAAGGCCAGGTCCTCAAATGCAGTACCATATTATTTATCACATAGCATTTCCTCCTCAGAAAGTGAACCTACTACGTTATCATGTCAGGACGGGAGCAAGTACTGATTCTACAAACATATAATACTGATCATGTGATGGAAAGAGATGAACTAACGTAATCATGGCACATCTTAAATTATCCAGTTTTAGATACATTTCATCATGGCAATACATATTCATTTTAAAGTTTAAAACTGTAGTAGATGAGTGATCAGTCAATAGGTGAAATAGGATGTACAGTGGTACATATCAATTTTCTGAAGTGTACATACGTACCCTTAATGGCATCGGTGTATATCCATACATGTCACGACCCGTTACCCAAATTGTTGGGCCGGGCCGAGCCATGTCCAGCCTACGCTTAAGATAAAGCGCAGTAAGCTGTTCTAGAGATAACAAGATAAGACTAAATGTGTTAACAGTTCTATAAGTGAAGAAGAATCATAAATGCTCCAAACACAAAAGTCGTCGTATATAGTAAAATATCCAAGTACAAGTAAACTGAAATGTAAAATTGGATACATGTCCAGTTACAAAATGATATAGTCTAATACATGACTACACTAAGTATCCCAAGCAGCTAAGCAAACTAGACGAGTCTCCCCGCAGGAACATCCTCGTATGGCAAAACCGGGTCCTCGGCAGTGACTCCATAATACGAATCACAGAGCAACTCCTCCTCAGTAAGTATACCTACAACGTTATCCTGTCAGGACGGGAGCAAGTACTGAATCTAGCAAACTAAGTATACGAAGCATGAACAAGAATGTAATAAACTGGAATCATGGCATATCATGGTTTAATTTGGTTATTTTATAGATAACCGCATGTAGTTTAAAAGTTTAAAACGGTAGCATGTACGTGAATCGGTCAATAGGTGATTCAGGATGTACTGTGGTACATATCAAGTTTTTCTGATGTGCCCACACGTGCACGAACGGTATCGATGTATATCCATACACAAACGCGAGATTCAGAAACATACGGCAAGGGTACATATAGAATGTCACCGAGCGCGGTAAGTACATACGGAGAAGGGGGTCATGTTCACGTACAATACTAACAGTTTCCCCTTAACCCGTTATTTAAACATGTGAGAGACAGTAAAAACATGTGGAAGATACGAGAACGATATAAAGCATGCGAGAGATATGAGATACTGTCCTAAACATGGTAGAGACTGAAAATAATATAACATGTAAAGTTCTAACTTGCTACCTCAAGGATCAGCATTTAACATGGTTGGTAAGTCGCAGTTTATTGTTCTAGCAGTATGTGAAGTTCGTAGAAAGTACTTGCCTCTAGCAAAGTAAAACAAGCTGCGATAAATGTGCTATAGATGTCCGGTAACTCGTCACTGTAGAAATAAATGCATAAACTTAGCTTTACACTAAGCTAAAACACTAGGACACTAATTGGTGCGACACGACTTGTGACTGGGCACCTAGCCAAAATGATGACTTGGCATAGGAGACCAATGTAGGGTGACACACTATGTTAACTAACTTTCTAGGGTCTTTACACTAGTGAGGGATGGGGTTCAACACGACTAAAACTCCAAATAACACAAAAAGCTACAAGTCGTAATTAATCAATAAATAAATCAAAAGATCATTGTGTTCTAACAATTTTAGAGATAGGCAAAAAGCCTAGTTTTTCTTAAAGCAAAGTACCTAAGTGATCCTTGTTAATCATAGAAATTTATTATAATTTTTCTGGAATTTATTAACCAGTATAAATATTTTATAAAAATCTGTTTTCCTAAGTATACAGAAAATGAGTTTTGGTTTCATATGCCAAACTAGTGGCAAAACAGTAAATTAATACTACAAAAATTATACTAAATTAGCTAACTTAACATAGTATCTAAAAACTATTTTTCCATAATTTTAGCAGTACTTTAAGTATTTTTAGAAAATCAAAAACAACATTGCACACAATAATTAATTATCTGCGTATTTTGTCCATGTATATATTTTGAACCAAAGTTCAAATACAGGACCCAAGGCCATGAATCAAGTCCAATATGACTTGTACAGGTCTTGAATGTGTGAAAACACATTTGGGCCCAAATACCCATGCTAGGTTTGGACACCAAATTGTTGCAGTAATTTAAATATACAAAAAAATACTAAGTGGTAGAAAAGCAAAGTAAATATTAATATTTTATTTATGTGAAAACTTACAAAATAGTCATAAAAATATGACAAGTAATATTTATATATTTAAAATATACATATATAAATATTACATAATTTACTTAGGCTAAATAATTATGTACTTAAATATATATACGTATAACATATATATATATATATATATATATATATATATATATATATATATATATATATATATATATATATATATATATATATCTATATATATAGAAAATACTTATATGTATATAAAGAAATAAATATATATATAATATACATATATACATATGTATTCATAATATATATATATATATATATATATATATATATATATATATATATAATATATATATATATATATATAAGACAACAAATATTATATAGTATGTAATAGTTTATTTATACATAAAGAAATATTCATATACATATATACACAAATATATATATATATATATATATATATATATATATATATTTATATATATATATATATGTATAATAAAAACAAAGAAAAACAAAAGAAAAACAAAAAGAAAGAAAAAAGAAAACAAACAGAGGGCTCGAACTCGGCCCTCTGTGCACAGTAAGGAAGACTCGGAGCCCCACCCGCTAGCCAGTAGGCCTGAGCGGGCTTGCTGTTAGGATGGGGCTCGGGTTTATTTTAAGGAGTTCGATTAATAATGGGTTTTTAACCCGCTAAAGAAACAAACCGACCCATTAAGTTATACCGTGTCCTGACAGTTAGGGACACGGCTAAGGAACATGACACAGTGTCTTGTGTCCAAACTCAGCACGACACGCACGAAATGATTCGGCCGTGTCCAAACTTACCAAAAGACTGCCCGTGTCCTGGCGAGTTACCCACGTGAGTTCGAGACACAAATAGGACACGGAAATAGTACTGACACGTACGTGTCCGAAGTGGGGCTGCTGTTGGGGTGGCGACTGGGCGGAGGAGCGGTCGTGGTCAGGGCGGTCGGGGTGGCGCTGGGGTCGGCTCGTCGCGGCACGTCGGATGATGGCGGTTGGGGGCGGTGGATGTCGACGGTGGGGCTGGACGGGGACTCGCCGGAGTTAGGTTTAGGGTTTGGAGTTTGGGACTGTCGGCGAGGCTGATGGGGGTGGCTGGGGAGGATTTAGGGTTTGGGTTTGGTCTGGGGGAAAGAGGGGGGCTTAAATAGGGGGTCGAGGCGGTCGGGGGCTGTCGCGCTGGCCGGAAATGGCGGGGGCAGCCGGTCGGCGGTCGTCGGTCGTCGGGCAGGGAGTGGGTAGGAATTTACACTAGGGTCCCTAGGGTTTAGGTTATTTCATAATGGTCCCCACAGGTAAACATTGCAAATAAAATTTGCAAATCCCCCCGCAGCTATTATATGCAATAAAATTTGCATGAACAAATAGGAATTTGTAAACTGATATCAAATAATTTATAAATACAAAATGCATTAAAAACATTTTAAAAAATTACAATTGATATTTTAATATAAAAACTCATTAAAAATCATTTAAAAATTCTAGAAAAAATTCCTAAAAATCTAAATAATTATTTTAAGGCCATAAATGACATTTAAAAATTAATTAACACTAATTTAACTAAAATTTGTAAAACAGGGGCTTAAAGGTCTTCCCTCCTTAAAAAATTTCGTCCTCGAAATTCACAAGGATTGAAGACCCGACAATATTCTAACATAGCAAGCAATGCAACAAATGACTAAGACTGCGGTCAAACTAATCTCCTGAAACCTGTTCCGGCTCCGGCTCAAGGACTAGGCTATAAGTCTTCCCCCTGGGGTCCCTTGGCGACTGGGCAGTCCCGAATCTGATGGATGGCAGACCCACAAGCTAAACATGACCCAACCTCTTCCTGCAGACGAGAGAGTCATGGCCTTGCCTCTTGCAGTATACACAAAAAGCTCCCTTCTGCTGCTGCTGTCGAGGTCCCGGGGCTCTAATGGCTGGGTCGGGTGATGTGATGTAGGGGGATGGTAAGTCTGCTGGGGTGGCATCGGTGCTCTCTGCTGGAAAGCCTGACGCTTGGACGGTCCCTCATGATGTACAGAAGCCGGCCTTTTGCTAGACAGAAGACGCTCCTCAATACTCCGGGCCAACTCTAGGCTCTGGTAGCAGTCAGTCGTACCGTTCGCCACTATAAGAATGCCAATGTCTGGAACTAGACCATGGCAAAACCTAGGGTCATCTCTCTGGATCAGCAACCAGACTAGGAGCAAAACGGCTCAAGCGACTAAACTCTCCCGCATAGTCATCAAACAGAACGGTTCCCTGCTGGATATTCTGGAATCGTAGCCCCATGGCTACTCTAGCAGTGGGTCGAGAAGAATTTCTTCTTGAACTGGGTCTTGAAACTGGTCCAGGTGGCTCTACCTCTCGCGAACAGCGGCTCATTCCGAACCAGACTCGGCTAAGTCTATCAGCAGAAATCTTGCTGCTCGACTGAAGGTCATCGGCATCTAACTTCCAGAAGCTTCCTCTCTACAGAATCTAGCCAGTCATCAGCTACTACTATGCCCTCAGTCCCTGAGAACTCCTTGGGATTCAGACCCATGAGTCCTTGACTGTCCCCGCTCTCTGCCGTGGCTCTACATGTGGTGGGACCATGGGACGTCCCTCAGAACGCTCCATGCTCTGGCGGAGTAGGGTAGTCTGCTCCTGATGGGTTGTTAGGAACCCTGGATCATGTGAGCAGCTGGGTCCCGTCGAGTGTGACGGAAGCCTGGGTGGGTATAGTGATAGGGGGTGGTGGAAGTATCGGGCTGCTGGGACTGGGATGTGGAAGGTGGTATCTGGGTCTGTGGATCTGGGAGTGAGGAATTGGGTAGTGGAGGTGTATCAGTCAACCGGTCAGCTGTGGATATGGAGGCCCCTTCTCGGGGGTAACATACTGGGACGAACGAGTAAGCGCCATCTAATTACACATAAAAAGACTTATAAGGACTTATTTAAGCAATCATATGCAAGAAAATCTAATTATAATAGCAAACATGTGATGTATTTCCTATGTTGCAATCCTAGCATTCCTCTAAGTGTTCTAAGCGTCTTTCCTAATGTTGTCTAATTACCTTAAGTTCCTAATTGCAGGCATTTTGGTACAATAACGTAACCAAACATTAGTCAGGACCTGCATGGGCCACCACTAAAAACATGTCACGACCCGTTACCCAAATTGTTGGGCCGGCCGAGCCATGTCCGCCTACGCTTAAGATAAAGCGCAGTAAGCTGTTCTAGAGATAACAAGATAAGACTAAATGTGTTAACAGTTCTATAAGTGAAGAAGAATCATAAATGTTCCAAACACAAAAGTCGTCGTATATAGTAAATATCCAAGTACAAGTAAACTGAAATGTAAAACTGGATACATGTCCAGTTACAAAATGATATAGTCTAATACATGACTACACTAAGTATCCCAAGCAGCTAAGCAAACTAGACGAGTCTCCCCGCAGGAACTCCTCGTATGGCAAAACCGGGTCCTCGGCAGTGACTCCATAATACGAATCACAGAGCAACTCCTCCTCAGTAAGTATACCTACAATGTTATCCTGTCAGAACGGGAGCAGTTCTGAATCTAGCAACTAAGTATACGAAGCATGAACAAGAATGTAATAACTGGAATCATGGCATATCATGGTTTATTGGTTATTTATAGATAACCCATATAGTTTAAAAGTTTAAAACGGTAGCATGTACGTGAATCGGTCAATAGGTGATTCAGGATGTACTGTGGCACATATCAAGTTTTTCTGGTGTGCCCACACGTGCACGAACGGCATCGGTGTATATCCACACAAACGCGAGATTCAGAAACATACGGCAAGGGTACATATAGAATGTCACCGAGCGCGGGTACATACGGAGAAGGGGTCATGTTCACGTACAATACTAACATTTCCCCTTAACCCGTTATTTAAACATGTGAGAGACAGTAAAACATGTGGAAGATACGAGAATGATATAAACATGCGAGAGATATGAGATACTGTCCTAAACATGGTAGAGACTGAAAATAATATAACATATAAATTTCTAACTTGCTACCTCAAGGATCAGCATTTAACATGGTTGGTAAGTCGCAGTTTATTGTTCTAGCAGTATGTGAAGTTCGTAGAAAGTACTTGCCTCTAGCAAAGAACAAGCTGTGATAATGTGCTATGGATGTCCGGTAACTCGTCACTGTAGAAATAAATGCATAAACTTAGCTTTATACTAAGCTAAAATACTAGGACACTATTGGTGCGACACACTTGTGACTGGGCACCTAGCCAAAATGATGACTTGGCATAGGAGACCAATGTGGGTGACACACTATGTTAACTAACTTTCTAGGGTCTTACACTAGTGAGGGATGGGGTTCAACACGACTAAAACTCCAAATAACACAAAAAGCTACAAGTCGTAATAATCAATAAATAAATCAAAAGATCATTGTGTTCTACATTTTAGATAGGCAAAAAGCCTAGTTTTTCTTAAAGCAAAGTACCTAAGTGATCCTTGTTATCATAGAAATTTATTATAATTTTCTGGAATTTATTAACCAGTATAATATTTTATAAAAATCAGTTTTCCTAAGTATACAGAAAATGAGTTTTGGTTTCATATGCCAAACTAGTGGCAAACAGTAAATTAAATACTACAAAAATTATACTAAATTAGCTAACTAACATAGTATCTAAAAACTATTTTCCATAATTTTAGCAGTATTTTAACTATTTTTAGAAATCAAAAACAGCATTGCACACAATAATTATTATCTGCGTATTTTGTCCATGTATATATTTTGAACCAAAGTTCAATACAGGACCCAAGGCCATGAATCAAGTCCAATATGACTTGTACAGGTCTTGAATGTGTGAAAACACATTTGGGCCCAAATACCCATGCTAGGCTTGGACACCAAATTGTTGCAGTAATTTAAATATACAAAAAAATACTAAGTGGTAGAAAAGCAAGTAAATATAATATTTTTTATTATGTGAAACTTACAAATAGTCATAAAAATATGACAAGTAATATTTATATTAAAATATACATAGTAAATATTACATAACTTACTTAGGCTAAATAATTATGTACTTAAATATATATACTTATAACATATATATATATTAATATATTATATATATATTTATATTATATATATATATATATATATAATATATATATAATTATATAATATATATATATATATCTATATATATATAGA
>JANAVB010034420.1:6039011-6091511 GCA_029216955.1 Iris pallida
GGTCAGGGCGGTCGGGTGGCGCTGGGTCGGCTCGTCGCGGCACGTCGGATGATGGGTTGGGGGCGGTGGATGTCGACGGTGGGGTGGACGGGGACTCGCCGGAGTTAGGTTTAGGGTTTGGAGTTTGGGACTGTCGGCGAGGCTGATGGGGGGTGGCTGGAGGATTTAGGGTTTGGGTTTGGTCTGGGGAAAGAGGGGGGCTTAAATAGGGGGTCGAGGCGGTCGGGGGCTGTCGCGCTGGCGGAAATGGCGGGGGCAGCCGGTCGGCGGTCGCTCGGTCGTCGGGCAGGGAGTGGGTAGGAATTTTACACTAGGGTCCCTAGGGTTTAGGTTATTTCATAATGGTCCCAAGGTAAACATTGCAAATAAAATTTGCAAATCCCCTCCCGCAGCTATTATATGCAAATAAAATTTGCATGAACAAATAGGAATTTGTAAACTGATATCTAAATAATTTAATAAATTACAAAATGCATTAAAAACATTTTAAAAAATTACAAATTGATATTTTCTATATAAAACTCATTAAAAATCATTTAAAAATTCTAGAAAAATTCCTAAAAATCTAAATAATATTTAAGGCCATAAATGACATTTAAAAATTAATTAACACTAATTTAACTAAAATTTGTAAAACAGGGGCTTACAAGTCTTCCCTCCTTAAAAAATTTCGTCCTCGAAATTCACAAGGATTGAAGACCCGACAATATCTAACATAGCAAGCAATGCAAAAATGACTAAGACTGCGGTCAAAACTAATCTCCTGAAACCTGTTCCGGCTCCGGCTCAAGGACTAGGCTATAAGTCTTCCCATGGGGTCCCTTGGCGACTGGGCAGTCCCGAATCTGATGGATGGCAGACCCACAAGCTAAACACTGACCCAACCTCTTCCTGCAGACGAGAGAGTCATGGCCTGCCTCTTGCAGTATACACAAAAAGCTCCCTTCTGCTGCTGTCGAGGTCCGGGGCTCTAACTGGCTGGGTCGGGTGAGGTGATGTAGGGGGATGGTAAGTCTGCTGGGGTGGCATCGGTGCTCTCTGCTGGAAAGCCTGACGCTGGACGGTCCCTCATGATGTACAGAAGCCGGCCTTTGCTAGACAGAAGACGCTCCTCAATACTCCGGGCCAACTCTAGGCTCTGGTAGCAGTCAGTCGTACGTTCGCACTATAAGAATGCCAATGTCTGGACTAGACCATGGCAAAACCTACGGGTCATCTCCTCTGGATCAGCAACCAGACTAGGAGCAAAACGGCTCAAGCGAACTAAACTCTCCCGCATAGTCATCAACAGAACGGTTCCCTGCTGGATATTTGGAATCGTAGCCCCATGGCTACTCTAGCAGTGGTCGAGAAGAATTTCTTCTTGACTGGGTCTTGAACTGGTCCCAGGTGGCTCTACCTCTCGCGAACAGCGGCTCATTCCTGAACAGACTCCGGCTAAGTCTATCAGCAGAAATCTTGCTGCCTCGACCTGAAGGTCATCCGGCATCTAACTTCCAGAAGCTTCCTCTCTACAGAATCTAGCCAGTCATCAGCTACTACTATGCCCTCAGTCCCTGAGAATCCTTGGGATTCAGACCCATGAAGTCCTTGACTGTCCCCGCTCTCTGCCGTGGCTCTACATGTGGTGGGACCATGGGACGTCCCTCAGAACGCTCCATGCTCTGGCGGAGTAGGGTAGTCTGCTCCTGATGGGTTGTTAGGAACCCCTGGATCAGTGTGAGCAGCTGGGTCCCGTCGAGTGTGACGGAAGCCTGGGTGGGTATAGTGATAGGGGGTGGTGGAAGTATCGGGGCCTGCTGGGACTGGAGTGGAAGGTGGTATCTGGGTCTGGGATCTGTGGAGTGAGGGAATGTGGTAGGTGGAGGTGTATCAGTCAACGGTCAGTGACTGGATATGGAGGGCCCCATTCTCGGGGGTAACATACTGGGACGAAGAGTAAGCGCCATCTAAATTACACATAAAAAGACTTATAAGGACTTATTTAAAGCAAGCAACATATGCAAGAAAATCTAATTATAATAGCAAACATGTGATGTATTTCCTATGTGCAATCCTAGCATTCCTCTAAGTGTTCTAAGCGTCTTTCCTAATGTTGTCTAATTACCTTAAGTTCCTAATTGCAGGCATGTTTGGTACAATAACGTAACCAAACAGTTTAGTCAGGACCTGCATGGGCCACCACTAAAAACATGTCACGACGTACCCAAATTGTTGGGCCGGGCCGAGCCATGTCCAGCCTACGCTTAAGATAAAGCGCAGTAAGCTGTTCTAGAGATAACAAGATAAGACTAAATGTGTTAACAGTTCTATAAGTGAAGAAGAATCATAAATGTTCCAAACACAAAAGTCGTCGTATATAGTAAATATCCAAGTACAAGTAAACTGAAATGTAAAACTGGATACATGTCCAGTTACAAAATGATATAGTCTAATACATGACTACACTAAGTATCCCAAGCAGCTAAGCAAATAGACGAGTCTCCCGCAGGAACATCCTCGTATGGCAAAACCGGGTCCTCGGCAGTGACTCCATAATACGAATCACAGAGCAACTCCTCCTCAGTAAGTATACCTACAATGTTATCCTGTCAGAACGGGAGCAAGTTCTGAATCTAGCAAACTAAGTATACGAAGCATGAACAAGAATGTAATAAACTGGAATCATGGCATATCATGGTTTAATTTGGTTATTTTATAGATAACCACATGTAGTTTAAAAGTTTAAAACGGTAGCATGTACGTGAATCGGTCAATAGGTGATTCAGGATGTACTGTGGCACATATCAGTTTTTCTGGTGTGCCCACACGTGCACGAACGGCATCGGTGTATATCCATACACAAACGCGAGATTCAGAAACATACGGCAAGGGTACATATAGAATGTCACCGAGCGCGGTAAGTACATACGGAGAAGGGGGTCATGTTCACGTACAATACTAACAGTTTCCCCTTAACCCGTTATTTAAACATGTGAGAGACAGTAAAAACATGTGGAAGATACGAGAATGATATAAAGCATGCGAGAGATATGAGATACTGTCCTAAACATGGTAGAGACTGAAAATAATATAACATATAAAGTTCTAACTTGCTACCTCAAGGATCAGCATTTAACATGGTTGGTAAGTCGCAGTTTATTGTTCTAGCAGTATGTGAAGTTCGTAGAAAGTACTTGCCTCTAGCAAAGAAAAACAAGCTGTGATAAATGTGCTATGGATGTCCGGTAACTCGTCACTGTAGAAATAAATGCATAAACTTAGCTTTATACTAAGCTAAAATACTAGGACACTAATTGGTGCGACACGACTTGTGACTGGGCACCTAGCCAAAATGATGACTTGGCATAGGAGACCAATGTGGGGTGACACACTATGTTAACTAACTTTCTAGGGTCTTTACACTAGTGAGGGATGGGGTTCAACACGACTAAAACTCCAAATAACACAAAAAGCTACAAGTCGTAATTAATCAATAAATAAATCAAAAGATCATTGTGTTCTAACAATTTTAGAGATAGGCAAAAAGCCTAGTTTTTCTTAAAGCAAAGTACCTAAGTGATCCTTGTTAATCATAGAAATTTATTATAATTTTTCTGGAATTTATTAACCAGTATAAATATTTTATAAAAATCAGTTTTCCTAAGTATACAGAAAATGAGTTTTGGTTTCATATGCCAAACTAGTGGCAAAACAGTAAATTAAATACTACAAAAATTATACTAAATTAGCTAACTTAACATAGTATCTAAAAACTATTTTTCCATAATTTTAGCAGTATTTTAACTATTTTTAGAAAATCAAAAACAGCATTGCACACAATAATTAATTATCTGCGTATTTTGTCCATGTATATATTTTGAACCAAAGTTCAAATACAGGACCCAAGGCCATGAATCAAGTCCAATATGACTTGTACAGGTCTTGAATGTGTGAAAACACATTTGGGCCCAAATACCCATGCTAGGCTTGGACACCAAATTGTTGCAGTAATTTAAATATACAAAAAAATACTAAGTGGTAGAAAAGCAAAGTAAATATTAATATTTATTTATGTGAAACTTACAAAATAGTCATAAAATATGACAAGTAATATTATATATTTAAAATATACATAGGTAAATATTACATAACTTACTTAGGCTAAATAATTATGTACTAAATATATATACTTATAACAATATATATATATATATATATATATTATAGTATATATATATATATATATATATATATATATATATATATCTATATATATATATATATAATATATATTATATTTTTATATATATATATATATATATATATATATATATATATATATATATATATATATATATATATATATATATATATATATATATATATATATAAAATACCTTATAGTATATAAAGAAATAAATATATATAATATCATATATACATATGTATTCATAGTTATATTATATTATATATATATATATATATATATATATAGATATATTATATAAGATATATATATATATATAATATATACTATTTCTGTATATATGTATATGAATATTTCTTTATGTATAAATAAACTATTACATACTATATAATATTTGTTGTCTTATATATATATATATGAATATTTCTTTATGTATAAATAAACTATTACATACTATATAATATTTGTTGTCTTATATATATATATATATATATATATATATATATATATATATATATATATATATATTTATATATATATATAATAAAAACAAAGAAAAACAAAAGAAAAAACAAAAAGAAAGAAAAAGAAAACAAACAGAGGTCTCGAACTCGGCCCTCTGTGCACAGTAAGGAAGACTCGGAGCCCCACCCGCTAGCCAGTAGGCCTGAGCGGGCTTGCTGGTAGGATGGGGCTCGGGTTTATTTTAAGGAGTTCGATTAATAATGGGTTTTTAACCCGCTAAAGAAACAAACCCGACCCATTAAGTTATACCGTGTCCTGACAGTTAGGGACACGGCTAAGGAACATGACACAGTGTCTTGTGTCCAAACTCAGCACGACATGCACGAAATGATTCGGCCGTGTCCAAACTTACCAAAAGACTGCCCGTGTTCTGGCGAGTTACCCACGTGAGTTCGAGACACAAATAGGACACAGAAATAGTACTGACACGTACGTGTCCGAAGTGGGGCTGCTGTTGGGGTGGCGACTGGGCGGAGGAGCGGTCGTGGTCAGGGCGGTCGGGTGGCGCTGGGGTCGGCTCGTCGCGGCGCGTCGGATGATGGCGGTTGGGGGCGGTGGATGTCGACGGTGGGGCTGGACGGGGACTCGCCGGAGTTAGGTTTAGGGTTTGGAGTTTGGGACTGTCGGCGAGGCTGACGGGGGTGGCTGGGGAGGATTTAGGGTTTGGGTTTGGTCTGGGGGAAAGAGGGGGGCTTAAATAGGGGGTCGAGGCGGTCGGGGGCTGTCGCGCTGGCCAGAAATGGCGGGGGCAGCCCGGTCGACGGTCGTCGGTCGTCGTGCAGGGAGTGGGTATGAATTTTACACTAGGGTCCCTAGGGTTTAGGTTATTTCATAATGGTCCCCACAGGTAAACATTGCAAATAAAATTTACAAATTCCCTCCCGCAGCTATTATATGCAAATAAAATTTGCATGAACAAATAGGAATTTGCAAACTGATATCTAAATAATTTAATAAATTACAAAATGCATTAAAAACATTTTAGAAAATTGCAAATTGATATTTTAATATATAAAACTCATTTAAAAATTCTAAAAAAATTCCTAAAAATCTAAATAATTATTTTAAGGCCATAAATGACATTTAAAAATTAATTAACACTAATTTAACTAAAATTTGAAAAATAGGGGCTTACAATACACAAGCGCGGGATCAGACATACGATAAATGTACATATAGAATGTAACAGTGCTCGGTAAATACATACGGAGAAGGGGACATGATCACGTACACTACTAACAGTTTCCCCTTAACCCGTTTTTATTAACATATGAGTGATACGAGAACAGTGTAAAACATGTGAAAGACACTGGGAGAAGTATAAGCATGGTAGGTACTGAGAGTAGTATAAAACATGTGGATACTCAGAGTAGTATAATGCATAGTAAAACATGTACTGAGAACCAGTAAGAATCATGTGAAGATATAAGAACTGTCCTAAGCATGGTAGGTACTGAAAATAATATATCATGTAAAGATTTAACTTGCTACCCCAAGGATCAGCATTTAACATGGTTGGATCACAGTTTATTATTATAAGTAGTAAATAAGCTTGTAGGGGTACTTACCTCGAGCAAAGCAAGAATACTAGTACAAAGATATAGATGTCCGGTGTCATGTCAATAATGATATACAAACTCAGCATCTAAGTTATGTTCAAGATTACACTAGTGGTGAGACACGACTTCTAACTGGACACTAACTAAGTAGGGACCAAGCATAAAAGTCCAATGAGGGGTGACACTATATCCAAACTAATTTTCTAGGGCCTTTACACTAGTGTAGGGTGAGGTCCAATACTACAATACTTAAATCAACATAAAACTTGGTAAGTCGTAACTATTCAATAAATAAATCAAACTGTACACAGAGTTCCATCAATTTTTGAGATAGACAAAAATCTCAATTATACATAAAATAAAGTACCAAAATGATCCATGTTAATTATAGAAATTTATACTAATTTTTCTAGAATTTATAAACCCTCATAGATATTTATTAAAAATCAGCAAACACATGTATCCTGAAAATGAGTTCTGTTTTCCTATTTTTATAAAATGCCAAAAAGTACTTATTAAATGCTAGAAAATTATTTTAAATTAGCTAAATGAACATAGTATTTAAATATAATTTTTTTCAGATTTTTACAGTAATTAAAATATATATAAAAATTCAAAAATAGAAAGTAACTATTTTTGGAAAAATAATTAATTACAAATTAAGGATGATACATAAGCAAAATCTACAGATGTTGTCAGATGATAAAATAAATATCACCAACGAGTACAGAATGGTCAAATTAACTAGGATAGCCTACCCATAAGTCCAATTTAGACACAAGGGCAAAATAGTAATTTTGGATCAAAATAATGTCCGCCGTTGGACACACCTTGCACCGAAAAATGTGTCAGAATAGAAGTCTACAAAATCTAGCAAATTACATGTCCACGAATCCAGAATGATGATACGAACCCAATGGTATGTCCAAAATAGGATTCCGATGTGCCGATCTCAAAATGATACGTTGACGCGGACATTTGGAATTCGATTTGCACCGAAATGCGTGCCGGAGCAAATGTCTTCAAAAATTAGAAAATTATATGTCAACGAGTCCAGAATGACGGTACGAACTCAACGGCATATTCGGAATTGGATTCCGATGAGCCGATCTCAAAGTGACCCGTTGACTCGGAATAAGGGACCCGTTTTGCACCAAAATGCGTGTCAGGGCTCACGTTCTCCAAATTAAGCAAACTTTATATGAAAACGTGCCAGAACGACGCTACGAGTCTACTGGTGGTGTCAGAAATTGAATTCAAAGTCCCAGCTACAAAAATGGAATTTTACAAGTGTAAATTAAAGAATTCGGACGGCCAACTTTGGCGTCGAATTCGACCAAGCAAACGTGCTCACAATGAAATGAAACATAAGGGGCAGGAAGAGGGTTATACCAGCTGCGCACAGGAACTGGTAGCGCGCCAATAGGAGCTGCGACGGCGGAGTTACGAGATGACGAAGTCGGCTCCACAAAACTGTCCAAAAATAGTTCAAATTAAAGTGTCAACTTGGTGGCCAGTTTTGATGTATCAAACGACGTAATTAATGGACGAAACTTGAGGGGAGTGAAGATAGATATACCGAGATTGAGACGGAACAAAGCGTTCAACGATCCAATGGTCGGATCTCTCGAAAAACGTACGCAAAGTTGCTGCGATGGGACGCCATTTCCGAGTTCAAAACTCGTGCGTCACGACGGGATTTCGACGTAAATGCACGAATAGCCTATTCATCGCGCCGGGGAGGAGAGTGCTGCCCGGGGGGGTTTGTCGGAGCTGTGCGCAGATTGGGGGGTCCTTGCGGTGGTGGGCCGGCCATGTGGTGGCGCACGGCCAGCGATTGTCGGTGTACGTGCGCGTGCAACCACTGCTGCATGCTGCTGCGGCGGCAGCGCAGCCTGGTACGGCGGCGGTGTCCGGCCAACGCACGGCGAGGGCGGCGGTGGCGGAGGCTATGGTGGTAGTGGTGTTAGTGGTGACATGGTGATGGTGGTGATGATAATAATGGTGATGATGATGAACTTGATGATGATGATGGTGGTGAAGTAGCGAGGAGGAGGAGATGGTGAAGGTGGTGTTGTTCAAGGTGGTGGCTGAGATGGTGGTGGAGGTCGGCTGTGGTGGTGGTGTTGTGTGTGTTGTGTAAGGAGAGAGGGAGAGAGAGATTTGTATTAGTGTGTGTGAGTGTAAATATATAATGAGGAAGGGTGAGAATAGTAGAGAGAGAATGAGAATAGAGAGAGGAAGAGGTCGGTTTGGGGGGGAGGGATGTGCTGGCTGGCATGGTGATAGAGGGGGTGAGGTGGTGTGTGTAGGTGTTAGGAGAAAGAGAGTTATATATATATATATATATATATATATATATATATATATATATATATATATGTGTGTGTGTGTGTGTGTATGTATATATATAGGATATTTGTAAAGTAGAGAGAGGAAGAGTTATTTTCAAAATAGGAAAAAGAGAAATATTGTGTGGGGTATTTGGGCAGTCTTGAGAGGAGAACATGAAGCTTGGATTTGGGTTCGGTCGAGCCGGTTCGGGTCAAAATCGGACAGGGTATAATAATTGAATTTAAAATAGGTATTTATAATCAGGGGTAAATAAGTAACATGCGGGGACTCAAATAAATGGGGCACAAGCGTCATGTGGGTAGTAGGCTTCATGTGGGCCATGTCCATACTTTAGGTTGACAGGTTGGATCGATGTCGGGTCCCGAAATTAAATTGGAAAATAAATCAGGTTTTACGGTAGATAATTAATTGGCCTAAATTGACCCAAAAGTTGTGCGAAAGAAATGAAGTGCAAAATGGAGTGTTTGAGTGGGATACGAAGGTCATGGGTGAAGAGCGTCTCGAGTAGATCATTCATGAGAAGTTGGTTCTGGGAAAATGACTGGTCTTGTGTTTCTAAATTAAAAGTCACGGTAACGTGCAAACGATGATCAAAGATAAAAGTGGGAATAATTATTCAACAATTAATTGGTCTAAGTTGACCCGAAGTTGCGCGATACAAAAAGAGCACAAGAGAACGAGTTTAAGTGGGACATGATATATCAAAACGAAGATAATCTTGTCTATGACAAAACTCGTAAAGAAAGTTTACAGAGATTGGCATCCTTGACGCTCCAGAAGTCAAAGTCACGGAATGAAACATTAATGATCAAAAATAATTAAATAATAATATATTTATTAAAAATAATTCATTCAGAAAATTTAAAATAAACCCTAAAATTCAGGGGCTTACATCCTACCTACCTTACAAGAATTTCGTCCTCGAAATTAAAAATCACCCAATAGGTCAAACTATAACATGTTGCTGCTCTGGCTACGATACTCAAACTACTACCCTTGTAATCATCTCTTCTGTTTCTCTTTATAATCTTTTTGGTTTAGGTTCAACAAAGTCCTTCTATCATAAACTACGTCATATATCCTTTAGAATCTTCCAAACTTACATGAAACCTTTATGTATATCCTAAACTATAGGTCATTCTCTGGGTATGTCTATAAGCCTATATTGCTTAATCATCAACCATATTTCCAACCTTAATTGTAAATACTTGATTTCCTTATCATATCCTAAGTATCCTTATTCTACAATCCATAGGCCCTTTGCATTATTTGTCGTCAATCCTTTCCTACAGTTTCTCCTTGAAATTATACGTTCAATACTTATCTTTGGCGTAGAGCCTTCTTCTTTTTACTCAACAAGTCCTCCGAATATAAATCCTCGATTTCAAACTCCCGATTTATTAATTACCAATGTACATATGTCTTTGCCTTTCTCCTTATCGTTTTAACTGATATCTTTCCGATCTCATACGCAATATTATATCTCATTCTAACTTATTCTATATCATTCCACATATCGACCTACCCTCTATTCACATGTAATTAGCTTATAGATAACCAATAATTACTTGGTCATCAAAGTCCTACGAATACTCAATCCTCAAACTCTAAGCACAAGATTTTTAATCCTCAATCCATAGTCACAACACTATACTATCTCATTTCTCCATCTTAGATACCCTATCATCGAGTTATAATATCAATACAATCGTTCTTAATGGTTTTCAAGTCTACTATAGTCAGTCACCCATACTTGTCTTATAAGCTTAATCTAACCAATCCCTAGGAAAAGTATTTATCACAATCATAAAATACATTTATAGTTATACTACAGAATCAGTTAACATGGTTTGGCTATTTCGGTCGTCTATCAAATAGAAGGTAACAAGGCCTAAGACTGGGTTAAGCAATCCATAATAGTGTCCAAACAAGTTAAAGGGTCAAGCAAGACAGAAAAGTTTATCGGAATATCTCCAAGAATGGTACGAAAACAACGAGATGTATAACGAGAAGAATTACCCAAGAGGTTTACGAAGAAAAGTTTAGTCAAGTCATAGGAAAGATGAAACACAAAAATAATTATGTCCAAAAGATAACACGAAAGCAATCCTATTGGAGAGTCCTAGAGAACCTGTAATCCTTGTTGTAGATGTAGATAGGACAGAGTTAATCAAGAGGGGAAGAATGATAATAAGAATTTATTCTTGCTCATTCGGTCATAACGAAGTGAACTAAGTTGAGATATGATCTGATAACCATACACGTCTTCCTGAAATCATGTTGCCAGAATTTTTGCCACACCAGTAAGCTTAGATGCAATAAACGATAGAGTCATAACTATGGTATACACCCTAAAATCATATTATCTAGAACCCTCGCCATGCCAACCGGTATGGCTGCGAGAAAATCTAAATTCCATAACTAGGATAAGTATACCCAAAATTAGGCCCTATGTTTTTGTCATACCAGCTAATATGGCTGCAATAAATTCTAAACTCCATAAATAAAGCAGACATTTACCTTATCAGGATATATCATAATACAATTCACAAAATTTATCACGATGCAAGATCAAAGTCAACAACGAAAAATCAGAAATTAAATTCAACAACGAATTTAGAGGAGAGTAAATGGAAACAAATGGAAACAGATTTCTAGGTAAGATTAGAGTGAGATCCTCAGGGGTCATCACAAGGGTACTATCCTGGTCAAAATTGTAACCCACTAAATTTCAAACAAGAGACTAAATATAGTTAACGGTCCTATGCTGTGATGAGTTTTCCTATATTACAATCCTAGAAATCCTCTAGGTGTTCTAAATGTTGTTCCTAGTATTAACAAGTTATCTTAAGATCCTAGTTGGAGGCATGTTTGGTCACTACCAGAATAAGTCGTTTTAGCGACGCCTAAAGACGTCGCTAAAACGACAAATTTCGTCGCTAAAAATATTTAGCGACGAAATTACCGACGTTTAAAGCTGGTCACGAAAATGTTAGTCGCTGATCTTCAAAACGTCGCCAAACATCGCAAGTACCGACGTGGACCGACGTATAACTACGTCGGTATATTACCGACGTCTACCATCGTGTCGTCGGTGTATTCGCGACTTGTATGACGTCGCTACGCGTCGATAACTGTACCGACGATTACCGTCGTGTCGTCGGTGGTTTATTGACGTGTGTAAAGTCGCTACACATCGGTAAAATCTTGGGAATTCCTGGGATAATTACCGACGTGCACCGACGTATACCGACGGCCTCCGACGTATAATGACGTCGGTAAACGTCGTTAACCTAAAAAATTTTGCAGATTAACCGACATTTACCGACGCAAACGTACGTCGGAGGACGTCGGTAAACGTCGATAAACGTCGATAAACGTCGCTAAATCTGCAAAAAAAAT
Organism: Iris pallida; assembly: GCA_029216955.1. Lineage (NCBI taxonomy): Eukaryota > Viridiplantae > Streptophyta > Magnoliopsida > Asparagales > Iridaceae > Iris > Iris pallida. The sequence goes on from JANAVB010034420.1 coordinate 6,051,042, forward strand.
AAAAATAAAATAAAATACAGAATGCCCATTTCTTCCTGCAGTTTAAAAAGATAACCATTTCTCACTGTAGAATAGGATCGAAACAATCACAGAATGTCCATTTCTCGCTGTACACAGGTTTCAGTCCCTATAACCAAGTCTACAACAATCACACAATGTCCAGTTCTCAGAATGTCCATTTCTCACTGTACACAGATTTCAGTCCCTATAACCAAGTCTATTTCACATGCTTAATTGCCAAGTATGGGAACGAATGGCTCAGAACACAACCCAAAATTCATTCTAGCATACATTAGTGTGAATCATCTATGTTCTGTACATATGGTGTAGTATATGTTATTATCGTATCTAGTATCTGAAGAATGTAACAGAATCAAGATGAACTCACATAATGTAATACTAAGACATCATCTACTACTATATAAGATATAGTGATAGGTTGTCGTATCATCATTGCCGAGGGATGAGGGTTGGAGGACGTCGGTAAACGTCGATAAACGTCGCTAAATCTGCAAAAAAATAAAAAAAAATAAAATACAGAATGTCCATTTCTCCCTGCAGTTTAAAAAGATAACCATTTCTCACTGTAGAATAGGATCCAAACAATCACAGAATGTCCATTTCTCCCTGTACATAGGTTTCAGTCCCTATAACCAAGTCTACAACAATCACACAATGTCCAGTTCTCAGAATGTCTATTTCACATGCTTAATTGCCAAGTATGGGAACGAATGGCTCAGAACACAACCCAAAATTCATTCTAGCATACATTAGTGTGAATCATCTATGTTCTGTACATATGGTGTAGTATATATTCTTATCGTATCTAGTATCTGAAGAATGTAACAGAATCAAGATGAACTCACATAATGTAATACTAAGACATCATCTACTACTATATAAGATATAGTGATAGGTTGTCGTATCATCATTGCCGAGGGATGAGGGTCAGAGGACAAATACCGCTCGAGTGAGCCAAAGCTATGCAGGCACTTCCCTCCCTCCATTCACCCTCTCCCTCTCTCATGCTATCAACGTCACAACTTTTCCACCTCAAGTTCTGATCAAGCATCTACCTTCTCCTCTCCTCCACCATGGCTCTGATCAAGAATCTACCTTCTTCTTATTTGACTCTCTCAGCCACATATAATATCCACCTCAAGTGTAGAGTCGGGGGAGAAGAAGTGGCCAGAAAGAGGAGGGGGAAGCAGCACAGCCGACGACATGACCCGGAGGAAGTACAGAGGTTTTCTTCAACATTCGTAGGAGAACTATAAGGATATATCTTTTCACAATATGTCACCTTGTCAAAGACCCTTAATGTGGCAACCATGTTACCACGGTGTCGGAAGACTAACATGTCATAATTTTCTAAGCCACGTGTTTGACATAATCCTCCAAACTCTTTCCTGCTATGTAGTAATGCAAGATTACTACACAGGAGGAAAGAGTTGGGAGGATTATGTCAAAACATACGGCTTAGAAAATTATGACATGTTAGTCTCCTGACACCGCGGTAACATGATATTCACATTAAGGGTCTTTGACAAGGTGACATATTGTGAAAAGATATATCCTTATAGTTCTCCTACGGATTTGAAGAAAACATCTGTACTTCCTCCGGGTCATGCCGCCGGCTGTGCTGCTTCCCCCTCCTCTTTCTGCCCACTTCTTCTCCCCCGACTCTATACTTGAGGTGGATATCATATGTGGCTGAGAGAATCAAATAAGAAGAAGGGAAGTAGGGAGGAGCAGATGGGTCCAGAGCCATGGTGGAGGAGAGGAGAAAGAAGATGCTTGATCAGCATTGTCTTCCGGATCGTCCTCATCAAGGCATAACGGGCTGCTCAGCGTGCCTAGCTTCTTCAACTTCTCGCTGGCTACAGAGTCGAAATGGGAACGGGTCCTCTTTGCCGGCCCGGAGCTCTGACTCGCACTCGTCGCCTCGCTACCGATTTTCTCTCCTCCTCTGACGCGGGTCATAAGAAAATAAATTTTGTACCTCTTCTTCACATAAACATCATTGCCGCCTTGTACTCGAGCCTCCTCGTCTGTGACGCTATCCAACTTCTCGGTGCCTACATTTTCATTCGAATCTCCCCTTCGACTCGTATCGTCCTCTTCTTCGCCTGTCTTTTCGCTCCCTGTCTTGCAATCATCTGCTATCACCGCCGACTCATTCGACTCCTTCTCCGAGTCTTCCTCCTCCTCCTCCTCGGAGTCATCGGCGAAGGAGTCGAATGAGTCGGCGGTGATAGCAGATGATTGCAAGACAGGGAGCAAAAAGACAGGCGAAGAAGAGGACGATACGAGTCGAATGGGAGATTCGAGTGACAATGTAGGCACCGAGAAGTTGGATAGCGTCACAAATGAGGAGGCTCGAGTACAAGGCGGCAATGATGTTTATGTGAAGAAGAGGTACAAAATTTATTTTCTTATGACCCGCGTCAGAGGAGGAGAGAAAACTGGTAGCGCGGCGACGAGTGCGAGTCAGAGCTCCGGGCCGGCAAAGAGGACCCGTTTCCATTTCGACTCTGCAGCCAGCAAGAAGTTGAAGAAGCTGGGCACGCTGAGCAGCCCGTTATGTCTTGATGAGGATGATCTGAAAGACAATGCTGAATCAGTTTTGCCTTTCTTGGATGGTATTGATTCTGTAGATCCGTGTATAAAAGAGGAAGAGATTGGGAGTAGAGTGGACCCGGAGGGAAATAAGAGATTGGAAGCTGGGTCAATATCCAAGAAGCGAAAGAGAGTCGAGGATTCTGATAGGTTGTCATATCATTTTTGCCGAGGGATGAGGGTCGGAGGACAGTCAACTTTATCTACGGCTACATAGTTTCTGCCTCGCCAGTCGAATGGCTGCAGGGACTATGTCCTGATCACCATGTCGTACCGTAGATTAATACAAATGGAGCTGGAGCCAAAATACAGAAACCAAAATACAAAATACAGAATCCAATCCCTGGGTTCGTCGAAAATACAAAACACAATTCTAATTCATATGTATTTTAAGTGTGAGAACGGATGGCTCAGAACACAACCCAAGATTCATTCTAGCATACATTAGTGTGAATCATCTATGTTCTGTACATATGGTGTAGTATATGTTCTTATCGTATCTAGTATCTGAAGAATGTAACAGAATCAAGATGAACTCACATAATATAATACTAAGACATCATCTACTACTATATAAGATATAGTGATAGGTTGTCGTATCATCATTGCCGAGGGATGAGGGTCGGATGACAGTCAACTTTATCTACGGCTACATAGTTTCTGCCTCGCTAGTCGAATGGCTGCAGGGACTATGTCCTGATCACCATGTCGTACCGTAGATTAATACAAATAGAGCTGGAGCCAAAATACAGAAACCAAAATACAAAATACAGAATCCAATCCCTGGGTTCGTCGAAAATACAAAACACAGTTCTAATTCATATGTATTTTAAGTGTAAGAACGGATGGCTCAGAACACAACCCAACCGGAGAGGATACTCTGAGAGATCCATCTGAGTAGGACGTATACTCTGAGAGATCACCTTCACAAGAATGATATCAGTAGTGGGATTGAGTGTTGGAGGAGATATTATTAAAGTATACGTCCTACTCAGATGGGTCTCCCACCATTAATATTTTTTTCTGACGGCATGGTGGATGTGCTCCCTCAACGTATTCTTGCTCCGAGCCAAAACTTTGCCTCGGAGCTCAAGTGGACATCCTTCGTATAGAGCTTGAGTGAGAGGTTCCTGACAGCATGGTGGCCTGCTTTGTCAAAGTATCCGTGCTCGTCCCACAACCAATGTGGGATGAGCACGGATACTTTGACAAAAGAGACCACCATGCTGTCAGGAACCTCTCACTCGAGCTCTACATGAAGGATGTCCACTTGAGCTCCGGGGCAAAGTTCTGGCTCGGAGCAAGAATCTGTTGAGGGAGCACATCCACCATGCCGTCAGAAAAAAATATTAACGGTGAGAGACCCATCTGAGTAGGACGTATACTCTGATAATATCTCCTCCAATACTCAATCCCACTACTGATATCATTCTTGTAAAGGTGATATCTCAAAGTATACGTCCTACTCAGATTGATCTCTCAGAGTATCCTCTCTGGTTGGTTGTCGTATCATCATTGCCGAGGGATGAGGGTCGAAGGACAGTCAACTTTATCTACGGATACATAGTTTCTGCCTCTCCAGTCGAATGGCTGCAGGGACTATGTCCAGATCACCATGTCGTAGTCCAATACAATCCAGAGATTGACACAGTACTAATTCATATATGTAGTCCAATACAAATAGTCTAATACAAAAACAACCCAATACAAATAGTCCAATACAAATAAGTACTAATAGCTAATGAGAACCACGCTGCTCACGCAAACGCTCAGTGATACGATCACGCAACCACCTCGAAAAAGCGAGATCTTTGGCGTGAGGAGAGATGTCGTCTCTTGCAAGTGTTGTACGAATAGAACTCCCGGTCTCACTAGCAACCGGTGCCACTTCCTCCTTAACTGTAGGAGGAGCTACCTCAGCATTCACTGTTTCCCTCAAACGACGTGCCGCTCTTCGGGTCATGGGTGCCATCTGGTAAGATTGATAGTCACAAATAATATAATTGTAACATAAGCAAGCTAAAGGAACCATCATGTAATTTGAGTACATTTTCGAAAGCAGAGGGATGAGGGTCGGATGACAGTCAACATTATCTACGACTACATAGTTTCTGCCTCGCCAGTCGAATGGCTGCAGGGACTATGTCCTAATCACCATGTCGTACAGTAGATTAATACAAATGGAGCTGGAGCTGGAGCCAAAATACAGTTGGTACTAACCTCAATAGAACAAACACTCTCACAGCTCAAAATACTAACATATGCTCACGCCTTACTCTTGTGACACTCCCTTTCAAACACAAACACACACCTATATGTTCCCTTACACATGTTGCCATGTTACCTGTAAAAATAGGAAACCCTTGTTGTCTAAAATAAGACACAATTCTACAAAGAGAACCATACTGTAGAACTCACACTTTAAGACAATAGATGAAGGAAGACTTGTATGGAGGATCGTCTACTTTATTCATGGAGTTGTCATAGGGTGTTGAGCGATGTCATTTTATTCTTTTCTTCTTCTTCTTCTTGGGATTTTTGAGTATTGGATCTTGAAACATATATAGCTAGAACTTACGAAGAATGGAGTACCATACTTCAACAAATAGATGTTGACTAATTGGTTCATATACTTGTTGTCTAAAATAAGTGTAGGAATGTTGCAAGGTGAAACAATGTATCAAACACTATATCGAAACCCAAACCCAATATGCAAATCCAAATTAATACGAAAATACACAAGTGTATGTAGGAGATTAAGTGTATAGAGGTGAAATACATATATATATGCATGCTTGGGGGTGTCCACGTGTCCAACAAATGGACACAAAGTGTCCAAAATCTCACGAACACACTGTATCAGTGAACACATGGTCGTAATGTGTCTTCGTGTCCATTTTGGACACGAAAAACACCTCAATTAGGGTTAGGGTTTACCTTCAGTCTCGTCACGGTGGTGGAGGAGGAGGAGGAGGAGGACAAGTTCAGTGGTGGAGGAGGAGGGGATTAAGTGTACAGAGGTGAAATACATATATATGCATGCTTGGGGGTATCCACGTGTCCAACAAATGGACACAAAGTGTCCAAAACCTCACGAACACACTGTATCAGTGAACACATGGTCGTAATGTGTCTCCGTATCCATTTTGGACACGAAAAACACCTCAATTAGGGTTAGGGTTTACCTTCAGTCTCCTCGCGGTGGTGGAGGAGGAGGAGGACGAGTTCGGTGGTGGAGGAGGAGGATCTCACGGTAGAGGAGGAGAAGGGGCTCGCGGTAGAGGAGGAGGAGGAGGAGAAAGGGCTCGCCGGAGGGAGGAGAAGGGGATCATGGTGGAGGAGGAGGATGAGCGGCGCCGGAGGGAAGGGGGTCGGGCTGTCGTCGAGGTCGGAGAAAGAGGGACGGGAACAAAAAATTTGGGGAGAGGGAGAAATGAAAAGTCGAACTGAGGAAACCCTATTTAGCAGAAATTAGCGACGTCTGTAAATACGGCGCAAAGCATCAACTTTCCTTTAATATTCGGCGACGCCTTAAGCTTTGCGATGCTAAACATCGCTGAACTAATGAAACTGGCGACGTTTTCCAACAAATCAACGACATTGGTTTTTATTACACTAAAGGTAGTCGTAATATGTCGCTGTTTGTCGCTATCAGCGACGTATTGTGACGCTTACTATTGGCATCGCTAAATCCAAAAATATTAGCGATGTTTTAAGTTGGCGTCGCTAATTTCGTCGCTGATATGACTTATTTTGGTAGTGGATGTAACCAAACAATTTAAGTCTTGACCTGTATGGGCTGCCAATAAAAACATGTCACGACCCGTTACCTAAATTGTTGGGCCGGGTCGAGCCATGTCCAGCCTACGCTTGGTTTAAGCGTAGTAAGCTGTTCTAAGAATAGAAAATAAAGGATCTAAGCTGCTAACAGTTCTAAAATCACATTTAAAAGATTCATCACAACACAGCATCTATAAGCGAAAGTAAACAAGCACAGACTTAAAAATACACTTCCAAAGTATCTAACTGGAGACAAAGTCCAGTATCCAAATATAAGTTCAAAACAAGTCTAAGTCTCAAAACACATGAAAAATATCTAAGAAAGGTTCCCCGCTGTGGCCTCTTCTGGAGCTAAGGCCAGGTCTTCAAATGCAGTACCATATTATGTATCACATAGCATTTTCTCCTCGAAAAGTGAACCTACAACGTTATCCTGTCAGGACGGAAGCAAGTACTGATTCTACAAACATATAATACTGATCATGTGATGAAAAGAGATAAAATAACGTAATCATGGCACATCTTGATTTATTCAGTTTTAGATACATTTCATCATGGCAATACATATTCATTTTAAAGTCTAAAACTGTAGCAGGTGAGTGATCAGTCAATAGGTAAAATAGGATATACAGTGGTACATATAAATTTTCTGATGTGTACATACGTACCCTTAACGGCATTGGTGTATATCTATACACGAACACGGGATCAGACATACGACAAAGGTACATATAGAATGTAACAGTGCTCGGTAAATACATACGGAGAAGGGGGCATGATCACGTATACTACTAACAGTTTTTCCTTAGCCCATTTTTTTTAACATGTGAGTGATACGAGAACAGTATAAAACATGTGAAAGACACTGGGAGCAGTATAAGCATGGTAGGTACCGAGAGCAGTATAAAACATGTGGATACTTAGAGTAGTATAAAGCATAGTAAAACATGTACTGAGAACCAATAAGAAGCATGTGAAGATATATGAACTGTCCTAAGCATGGTCGGTACTGAAAATAATATATCATGTAAAGATTTAACTTGCTACCCCAAGGATCAGCATTTAACATGGTTGGATCACAGTTTATTGTTATACGTAGTAAATAAGCTTGTAGGGGTACTTGCCTCGAGCAAAGCAAGAATACTAGTACGAAGATATAGATGTCCGGTGTCCTGTCAATAATGATATACAAACTCAGCATCTAAGTTATGTTCAAGATTACACTAGTGGTGAGACACGACTCCTAACTGGACACTAACTAAGTGGGGACCAAGCATAAAACTCCAATAAGGGGTGACACTATATCCAAACTAATTTTCTAGGGACTTTACACTAGTGTAGGGTGAGGTCCAATACTACAATACTCAAATCAACACAAAACTTGGTAAGTCGTAACTATTCAATAAATAAATCATACTGTACACTGACTTCCAACAATTTTTGAGATAGACAAAAGCTCAATTATACATAAAATAAAGTACCAAAGTGATCCTTGTTATTTATAGAAATTTATACTATTTTTTCTAGAATTTATGAACCCTCATAGATATTTATTAAAAATTCGCAAACACATTTATCCTGAAAATGATTTCTGTTTTTGTATTTTTATAAAATGCCAAAAGTACTTATTAAATGCTGGAAAAATTATATTAAATTAGATAAATTAACATAGTATTTAAATATAATTTTTTCTAGATTTTTACAGTAATTAAAATATATATAAAAATTTAAAAATAGAAAGAAACATTTTTTAAAAAAATAATTAATTACAAATTAAGGATGATACATAAGCAAAATCTACAGATGTTGTCGGATGATAAAATAAATATTAGCAACATGTCCAGAACGGTCAAATTAGCTAAGATAGCCTACCCATAAGTCCAATTTAGACACATGGACAAAACAGTAATTTCGGGTAAAAATAATATCCGCCGTTGGACACACTTTGCACCGAAAAATGTGTCAGAATAGAAGTCTACAAAATCTAGCAAATTACATGTTCACGAATCCAGAATGATGATACGAACCCAACGGTTTGTCCGAAATAGGATTCCGATGTGCCGATCTCAAAATGACACGTTGACGCGGACATTTGGAATCCGGTTTGCACCGAAATACGTGCCGGAGCAAATGTCTTCAAAACTCAGCAAATTATATGTCAACGAGTCCAGAATGACGATACGAACTCAATGGTATATCCAAAATTGGATTCCGATGAGCCGATCTCAAAGTGACCCGTTGACTAGGAATTTAGGACCCACTTTGTACCGAAATGCGTGCCAGGCCCACGTTCTCCAAATTAAGCAAACTTTATATAAAAACGTGCCAGAACGACGCTACGAGTATACTGGTGGTGTCAGAAATTGAATTCGAAGTCCCGGCTTCAAAAATGAAATTTTATAAGTGCAAATTAAAGAATTCGGACGGCCAACTTTGGCGTCGAATTCGACCAACCAAACGTGCTCACAATGAAATGAAACTTAAGGGACAGGTAGAGGGTTATACCAGCTGCACAAAGGAACTGGTAGCATGCCAACAGTAGCTGCGACGGCGGAGTTACGAGCTGACGAAGTCGGCTCCACAAAACTGTCCAAAAATAGTTCAATTTAAAGTGTCAACTTGGTGGCCAGTTATGATGTATCAAACGGCGTAATTAACGGACGAAACTTGAGGGGAGTGAAGATGGATATACCGAGATTGAGACGGATCAAAGAGTTTATCGATCCAATGGTCGGATCTCTCGAAAAATGTGCACGAAGTTGCTGCAGTGGAACGCCATTTTCGAGTTCAAAACTCGCGCGTCACGACGGGATTTCGACGTAAATGCATGAATAGCCTATTCATCGCGCCGGGGAGGAGAGTGCTGCCCGGGGGGTTTGCCGGAGTTGCGCACGGCTAGGGGGGTCCTTGCGGTGGTGGGCCGGCCACGTGGTGGTGCACGACCAGCGATCGTCGGCGCGCACGCACGTGCAGCCACTGCTGCATATTGCTGCTGCTTGCTGTTGCAGCTGCTGCTGCGGCGGCGGCACAGCCTAGCCTGGCGGCGGTGTCTGGCCAACGCGCGGCTAACTGTAACGCCCCAGTCCTAAAATACGTAGGACTAGGAACGTAGACATGCCAGCTGTATTCATACGAAGTACATAGGCCTCGTATGGATACATAAGCTGTAAAATACAGTAGAACCATAACTAATCTCATCCACACAGATTAATTGACTAAAAGATATCATATAATCAACTATGAATTTGTCTTGATACAATATGTTGGGCGGAGACAAATCCACTACCAACAAGTAAAGGAGAAATACATAGAAAATGAAATGAGTATGGCGAGCGAAGCGAAGACGATCCAAGCGCAACCATCCTCGAAGAAATAGCAATGGTCACGGCTAGAGCTAGAACACCTGCGAAAGACAATAGCACACACCTGGCGAGATAACCAGGTCCTCAGAGGGACGTAACAAGACACATAATATCATGCTAATAACTGAATAATAGAAGCTCAACATAAAAGTATATATACGACTAAACAAATAAAGGTCCTTAACCATTCTATGTGTTAATGCGTGTTGAAGACAACGTTCCACACAAGGGCTCCCGAAGCTAGAAACACCGCACGTTAGCGTTTCAACCAAGGCACTAGTGGCGTCTAAAGAAAAGTAAATGCACGGCCCATTAGCACTCGAGCGAGAACTAAGGGGCGTCTAGAGAAAAATAAATGCATGGCCACTAGCTCTTGGGTGAGTCACTAACGGCAGCTAGAGGAAAGTAAATGCACGGCACATTTGTGTTTCAACCGAGGCACTAGTGGCATCTAGAGAAAAGTAAATAAATGCACGGCCACTAGTCTCTCGACTGAGTCACAAATGGCATCCAGAGAAAAGTAAAGGTGTGAAAGCCCCTGCGCCTAATAACTGTCTTCACCCTCCCCATGCACTACTCGTGCTGAATCCACATCACGACATTCCTAATAACTGCTAAGTCGCTAAGTATTCTAGACAACCATAACTATTTAGCAGTTATTGCTTATCGCACGGCATGTGCGCACCGATGGCCAGTCGATACGTACGTCCGGGATCTATATGAGACTCGTGACTCGTGATACACAAGTGTCGGGCCAATGAATGCGACACAAACAAGGGTGGTCCCTTAACTCTAAGCCATATGCAACTAAAATATAATAATTTGCAAGAAAAATTTATATTTTCTAGAATAAGTAAAAACATGCATGATATTGAGCAAGAAATTAAACAGTAAAGGCAAGGTGTCTTGCCTGATAGTACGCCTGGTGTGCTGCAATGATCAAGCTGGCATTAACTGCGACTTCAGTACAACCACTATGCAAGATAATCTCGGACAATGACACGGACGGTTCCATTGGGTCTAGGACATGCGAATTAGTTTGGGTGGACATAAGGTAGACCAAAATTGGTCGAGGGAATGAGGAAAAAGGATAGTCATTGGCAGAAAGACTTAATTAAATAAAATTGGATAATAATGTATATGATTTTTAGAAACTATTTATAATCTTTGAAAATATAGAGTTTTATTTGGTTAAACAAATAATTTAATTAAATACTTAAAATCTAGAAATCCTTTTTAGGGCAAAAACTCCAAGTTTTGTCAAAAGGATATTTTAGGCTGAAAACTATATTTTTATAAATCAAAAATATTTTAAGTGAAAGAAAATAATTCTAGAAAATTTTATTTAAGGTTAAAAACCATATTTTGTAAAAATAACATCTTAATAAAAATCTATACTTTATTGGCTATACACACTTAAGAAATTTTTATAACTATTTAAAACTATAATCTGCTTGTAGAAAATATTGTAACCATATAATAACTTAAAACTCTAAACACGAATTGAAATTACATTCAGGACCAAGCCCAATACTATATATTTATCACAATATAGTTTTTAAAATTATTTTATTTAATATATAGTTCTATATAATATCATTAAGAACAAATAGCGATAATAACATAAAATCAATAATAATTTTACTAAATAATAAACCCCATAAATATATCACCTAGTGATAATATTAAGATATTGCACAATCGCTTCTTTTGTAAACAATAATAATAATAATAATAATAATTCTAATAGTAGTAATAATAATAATAATAAATATAATAATAATAATAAGATTAGTATAATTGAAATCTGAGAAAACATAATAATAATAATAATAATAATAATAATAATAATAATTAACTATAATAATAATAATAATAATAATAATAATAATACTTATTAACAGTATAAAATAAAAAGAAAAAGAAAGAAAAAAATAAATAAAAAATAATGCAAAGGTGAGAAAAAAAACAAAAGACTCATTTAGAAAAAGGGGAAGAAAAAGAGAGGAAGTGTGGGAAGGAGCGGGGAGTCGGAGCTCCGGCGAGCGGCAGAGGGAGCTCGGCCGTGCTGTGCGATCGGGAGAGGGGAACGGAGAGATCAGGACTGGAGTCTGCGCGCGGGCGGCGGGCGTTCAGTCGAGGCGGAGCTACGGTGAGCGAACGGTGGATCGAAGAGGAAAGGGTTTTCGACGGTCGTGCCGAGGATGCGGCGGACGGTGGAGGCGCTGGGAGTAAATCGGGAGGGGGCGAACGCGGGAGACTGGCGGTGGCGGAAGAAGAGCTAGTGGGGGAGTCGCCGGCTCGGGCAAGGCGGCGCTGTGGGAAAGGAGGAGAGAGGGGGTTTCACGGAGAGAAAAGGCGGTGGGTCGGCGGTGCTGCGCGCGTGCCTGGCCGGAGAAGGAGGATGGACGGAAGGAAAAATGAGAAAAGGGGCGGTCGCCGACGCTCGTCGGAGGAAACGAGGCGGCAAGGGGCGCGTACTCCGGGAAGTCGGCGGCGCGGCTCCGACTGGGAGGAGGTGCACAGTCGATGGCGTGCACGACGGAGCACTCACACTAGGGGGAGGCGCACGACGGGGAAGAACGACGGAGTTTTGGATCTGGGCGGAGGCGGATGGCTGTGCGTGGAGGCCAGGCGGCCGTGGCTCGCCGTCCATCGGTCGGAGGTGAGTTCTAGGTTTAGGGTTTTAATTTTGGGTTTTTCTGGTTGGTTTTTGGTGGTGGTGTTCGCCGGCGACGGCCGTGGGGTCGCCGCGGCGGTGGGTGGTTCGGGAGGAACATCGGGGTGGTTTGGGAGTGTTGCGACGGCCAGGGTTTGGGGCAGTCGTTTGCTGGTGAAGGTGGCGGTGGTGTTCCTGGGGTCAGGAAGTTCGAAGGAGACGACGATAATGGTGTCAGGGTTTTGGACGGAGGTTGTGGTGGTGGCTAGTTGTGGTGACGACCATGGCAAGGGTGACTGGTCGGAACAGGGGAGTTGGTCAGGGATTTGGGCTATGTGGTGGCCGCGGTGGTGCAGGGGTAGGGAGGAGACCGTGGATGGCTGGGTGCTGTCGTGGAATCGAGCGAGATGGACGGGGTAGAATTAGGATTGTATCGTCGTGTCCGGGCTTGTCGGACACGACAGGAATATGTTGATTATGTGTCCTACGTGACACGAGGAGGACTGTGTCCGAAATGTGGACACGAGAAAATATTTGTAGATGTACCAAAGAAAAATTAGTGGAAGGAAAAACGGATGGTCACGGACACGATGCACGCACCATTGGTTTATGAAATTTGGTGGATGAATAATGAATTGGAGGAGTACCTGCCTATTTATAGGATGTGGGAATTCCCAATTGGATAAGAATTAGGATTGGTTTAAAACCCAAGTAGATAATTTACCATTTAATTTAAAATCATTTAAATCCAAATTTAAATATAAATCCAATTCCAAATGCAAATCAAATTTGAATCTAATTAAATTCTTGGTTTTTAAAATCAAATCAATTTCAATATAGATATTAATTTACTCTATAAAAATAAATCCAAATATTAAATCAATATTTAAATGGCTACAATAACTTCCAAATATATTTTTCAAATTACCAATAATAATAATTTTGAAAATAATAAATATTTTTAAATGTCTTTTTGATTAATAAAATATTAATATTAATAAATCTCGAAAATTATATTTTTATTTAAAATAGACTAATAATTAATTACGAAATATATGTGTGCCCAAATAATACATACATGATTATGCCTTTTCTAGTATTCAAAAATATTATCTATCATTAATAACCTTTTTAGAAATGACGTAAAAATAATAAGCGTAAAAATGATAGCAAAACTAATTATTATATCTATTATTAGAAACTTAGAAAAAAATTAGAACAAAATGTTTTTCTAAAATATGTACGCTCGCACATATTCGCACTCGTCGAGCAATTTCGAAAAATAAAATTCCGTGCGCGACGTAAAATACAACTACGCGACGTACAGTACAAAATTTTAAATCAGTAAAAAATAAAATTAAAAAAAATAGTATAAATTTAGGGGTTTTACATCCTACCCAACTTAAAAGAATTTTGTCCTCGAAATTAAGAATTCGTAGGGGGTGAGAAGACACAAGGGGTATCGATGAGGAACAGTCAATAACAAAATCATGCTGTAAGAAATTGCGATCTAGATCATAGGAAAATAATACGATATGGTCGTAATCGATAGGATGGCTAGAGGAAGTTCTAGTATAACGCCTTTGCTCTCCTAAATAGGTGAAGGCGAAAGCAATACAGAGTTCGAATGAGGTGTTATCGAATACGAATACGTGATTCAAGGACGATCGAATAATTTCAAAGGAATTGTCAAGGCAGTCGTGGATGGGATTCTAGAGGACAAGTTTAGCTATGTCCCCATCTACGTAGAACGATAGATAAAAGCGAACCAAAGTGCACTTGGTTGATCAGACCATTATGCACTGGTTCTGATTAGACAATAGGCTAGCGAGCGCTCAATAGCATCTGTCATGAACAAACTCGATAAAGATTAAGCTTGCAAAAACTAGGCTACATTAGCATCATTAGTCAAAAATGGTAAATACATAGGTACGGGAGATTTAGATTTAAAGAAGGTAGAATGATTCTAAGTCATACAGTCGTCCTATAGTCTTCTTGTCCAAGTCCTTGGTTGGCTAGGCGGGTTAGGTCCTCTAGATTCTAGGATCTAAATAAGCTTGCTAATATAGGTCACTAGGTCAAAGGGGTTGCTAGTTCATAAGGTATTCTATCCAACTTAAAAGAATTAAACTAAAGGTGTTTGGGATATCTAACTAGTAGGGTCAATCTCTAGCAAGCACGAAGGGAAGATAAGAATAATGATAGGAGGAATCAAGCAAGATGCAATTGATGAGTCAAACGGTAGATAAAATCAAGGAAAGAGATCAAGTATGTGGATGAGATCCTAGACTTCTAATCCTATACGCGGGCTTACTTGGTACGGTAAAGTAACCAAACAATTTATCTTGACCTGCATGGGCCACCACAAAAATATGTAACGCCCCAGTCCCAAAATACGTAGGACTAGGAACGTAGACATGCCAGCTGTATTCATACGAAGTACATAGGCCTCGTATGGATACATAAGCTGTAAAATACAGTAGAACCATAACTAATCTCATCCACACAGATTAATTGACTAAAAGATATCATATAATCAACTATGAATTTGTCATGATACAATATGTTGGGCGGAGACAAATCCACTACCAACAAGTAAAGGAGAAATATATGGAAAATGAAATGAGTATGGCGAGCGAAGCGAAGACGATCCAAGCGCAGCCATCCTCGAAGAAATAGCAATGGTCACGGCTAGAGCTAGAACACCTGCGAAAGACAATAGCACACACCTGGCGAGATAACCAGGTCCTCAGAGGGACGTAACAAGACACATAATATCATGCCAATAACTGAATAATAGAAGCTCAACATAAAAGTATATATACGACTAAACAAATAAAGGTCCTTAACCATTCTATGTGTTAATGCGTGTTGAAGACAACGTTCCATACAAGGGCTCCTGAAGCTAGAAACACGGCACGTCAGCGTTTCAACCAAGGCACTAGTGGCGTCTAGAGAAAAGTAAATGCACGGCCCATTAGCACTCGAGCGAGAACTAAGGGACGTCGAGAGAAAAATAAATGCACGGCCACTAGCTCTTGGGTGAGTCACTAACGGCAGCTAGAGGAAAGTAAATGCACGGCACATTTGTGTTTCAACCGAGGCACTAGTGGCATCTAGAGAAAAGTAAATAAATGCACGGCCACTAGTCTCTCGACTTAGTCACAAATGGCATCCAGAGAAAAGTAAAGGTGTGAAAGCCCCTGCGCCTAATAACTGTCTTCACCCTCCCCATGCACTACTCGTGCTGAATCTACATCACGACATTCCTAATAACTGCTAAGTCGCTAATTATTCTAGACAACCATAACTATTTAGCAGTTATTGCCTATCGTACGGCATGTGCGCACCGATGGCCAGTCGATACGTACGTCCGGGATCTATATGAGACTCGTGACTCGTGATACACAAGTGTCGGGCCAATGAATGCGACACAAACAATGGTGGTCCCTTAACTCTAAGCCATATGCAACTTAAATATAATAATTTGCAAGTACAATTTATATTTTCTAATATAAGTAAAAACATGCATGATATTGAGCAAGAAATTAAACAGTAAAGGCAAGGTGTCTTGCCTGATAGTACGCATGGTGTGCTGCAATGATCAAGCTGGCATTAACTGCGACTTCGGTGCAACCACTATGCAAGGTGATCTCGGACGATGACACGGACGGTTCCATTGGGTCTAGGACATGCGAATTAGTTAGGGTGGACATAAGGTAGACCAAAATTGGTCGAGGGAATGAGGAAAAAGGATAGTCATTGGCAGAAAGACTTAATTAAATAAAATTGTATAATAATGTATATGATTTTTAGAAACTATTTATAATCTTTGAAAATATAGAGTTTTATTTGGTTAAACAAATAATTTAATTAAATACTTAAAATCTAGAAATCCTTTTTAGGGCAAAAACTCCAAGTTTTGTCAAAAGGATATTTTAGGCTGAAAACTATATTTTTATAAATCAAAAATATTTTAAGTGAAAGAAAATAATTCTAGAAAATTTTATTTAAGGTTAAGAACCATATTTTGTAAAAATAACATCTTAATAAAAATCTATACTTTATTGGCTATACACACTTAAGAAATTTTTATAACTATTTAAAACTATAATCTGCTTGTAGAAAATATTGTAACCATATAATAACTTAAAACTCTAAACACGAATTGAAATTACATGCAGGACCAAGCCCAATACTATATATTTATCACAATATAGTTTTTAAAATTATTTTATTTAATATATAGTTCTATATAATATTATTAAGAACAAATAGCGATAATAACATAAAATCAATAATAATTTTACTAAATAATAAACCCCATAAATATATCACCTAGTGATAATATTAAGATATTGCACAATCGCTTCTTTTGTAAACAATAATAATAATAATAATTCTAATAGTAATAATAATAATAATAAATATAATAATAATAATAAGATTAGTATAATTGAAATCTGAGAAAACATAATAATAATAATAATAATAATAATAATAATAATAATAATAATAATAATTAACTATAATAATAATAATAATAATAATAATAATAATACTTATTAATAGTATAAAATAAAAAGAAAAAGAAAGAAAAAAATAAATAAAATATAATGCAAAGGTGAGAAAAAAACAAAAGACTCATTTAGAAAAAGGGGGAGAGAAAGAGAGGAAGTGTGGGAAGGAGCGGGGAGTCGAAGCTCCGGCGAGCGACGGAGGGAGCTCGGCCGGGCGGTGCGATCGGGGGAGGGGAACGGAGAGATCAGGGCTGGAGTCTGCGCGCGGGCGGCGGGCGTTCAGTCGAGGCGGAGCTACGGTGAGCGAACGGTGGATCGGAGAGGAAAGGGTTTCCGGCGGTCGTGCCGCGGATGCGGCAGACGGTGGAGGCGCTGGGAGTAAATCGGGAGGGGGCGAACGCGAGAGACTTGCGGTGGCAGAAGGAGAGCTAGTGGTGGAGTCGCCGGCTCGGACAAGGCGACGCTGTGGGAAAGGAGGAGAGAGGGGGTTTCACGGAGGGGAAAGGCGGTGGGTCGGCGGTGCTGCGCGCGTGCCTGGCCGGAGAAGGAGGATGGGCGGAAGGAAAAAGGAGGAAAGGGGCGATCGCCGACGCTAGTCGGAGGAAACGAGGCGGCAGGGGGCGCGTACTCCGGGAAGTCGGCGGCGTGGCTCCGACTGGGAGGAGGCGCACAGTCGGTGGCGCGTACGGCGGAGCACCCACACGAGGAGGAGGCGCACGGCGGGGAAGAGCGACGGAGTTTTGGATCTGGGCGGAGGCAGATGGCTGTGCGTGGAGGCCAGGCGGCCGTGGCTCATCGTCCACCGGTCGGAGGTGAGTTCTAGGTTTAGGGTTTTAATTTTGGGTTTTTTTGGTTGGTTTTTGGTGGTGGTGTTCGCCGGCGACGGCCGTGGGGTCGCCGCGGCGGTGGGTGGTTCGGGAGGAACATCGGGGTGGTTTGGGAGTGTTGCGACGGCCAGGGTTTAGGGCAGTCGTTTGCTGGTGAAGGTGGCGGTGGTGTTCCTGGGGTCGGGAAGTTCGAAGGAGACGACGACGATGGTGTCGGGGTTTTGGACGGAGGTTGTGGTGGTGCCTGGTTGTGGTGACGACCATGGCGAGGGTGACCGGTCGGAACAGGGGAGTTGGTCAGGGATTTGGGCTATGTGGTGGCCGCGGTGGTGCAGGGGTAGGGAGGAGACCGTGGATGGCTGGGTGTTGTCATGGAATCGAGCGAGATGGATGGGGTAGAATTAGGATTGTATCGTCGTGTCCGGGCTTGTCGGACACGACAGGAATATGTTGATTATGTATCCTACGTGACACAAGGAGGACTGTGTCCGAAATGTGGACACGAGAAAATATTTGTAGATGTACCAAAGAAAAATTAGTGGAAGGGAAAACGGATGGTCACGGACACGATGCACGCACCATTGGTTTGTGAAATTTGGTGGATGAATAATGAATTGGAGGAGTACCTGCCTATTTATAGGATGTGGGAATTCTCAATTGGATAAAAATTAGGATTGGTTTAAAACCCAAGTAGATAATTTACCATTTAATTTAAAATCATTTAAATCCAAATTTAAATATAAATCCAATTCCAAATGCAAATCAAATTTGAATCTAATTAAATTCTTGGTTTTTAAAATCAAATCAATTTCAATATAGATATTAATTTACTCTATAAAAATATATCCAAATATTAAATCAATATTTAAATGGCTACAATAACTTCCAAATATATTTTTTAAATTACCAATAATAATAATTTCGAAAATAATAAATATTTTTAAATGTCTTTTTGATTAATAAAATATTAATATTAATAAATCTCGAAAATTATATTTTTATTTAAAATAGACTAATAATTAATTACGAAATATATGTGTGCCCAAATAATACATACATGATTATGCCTTTTCTAGTATTCAAAAATATTATCTATCATTAATAACCTTTTTAGAAATGACGTAAAAATAATAAGCGTAAAAATGATAGCAAAACTAATTATTATATCTATTATTAGAAACTTAGAAAAAAATTAGAACAAAATGTTTTTCTAAAATATGTACGCTCGCACATATTCGCACTCGTCGTGCAATTTCGAAAAATAAAATTCCGTGCGCGACGTAAAATACAACTACGCGACGTACAGTACAAAATTTTAAATCAGTAAAAAATAAAATTAAAAAAATAGTATAAATTTAGGGGTTTTACACTAACGCACGGCAAGGGCGGCAGTGGCGGAGGCTATGGTGGTGGTGGTGTTAGTGGTGACATGGTGATGGTGGTGATGATAATAATGGTGATGATGATGAACTTGATGATGATGATGGTGGTTAGGTAGCAAGGAGGAGGAGATGGTGAAGGTGGTGTTGTTCACGGTGGTGGTGGTGGCTGAGATGGTGGTGGAGGTCGGCTGTGGTGGTGGTGTTGTGTGTGTTGTGTAAGGAGAGGGGGAGAGAGAGATTTGTATTAGTGTGTGTGAGTGTAAATATATAATGAGAGAGGGTGATAATAGTAGAGAGAGAATGAGAATAGAGAGAGGAAGAGGTCGGTTTGGGGGGGTGTGCTGGCTGGCATGGTGATGGGGGGGTGAGGCGGTGTGTGTAGGTGTTAGGAGAGAGAGAGAGTTATATATATATATATATATATATATATATATATATATATATATATATATATATATATATTTATATATATATATATATATATATATAGGATATTTGTAAAGTAGAGAGAGGAAGATATATTTTCAAAATAGGAAAAAGAGAAATATTGTGTGGGCTATTTAGGCAGTCATGAGAGGAGAACATGGAGCTTGGGTTTGGGTTCGGTCGAGCCGGGTCGGGTCAAAATCGGACAGGGTGCAATAATTGAATTTAAAATAGGTATTTATAATCAGGTGTAAATAAGTAACATGCGGAGAATGGGACACAAGCGTCATGTGGGTAGTAGGCTTCATGAGGGCCATGTCCATACTTTGGGTTGACAGGTTGGATCGATGTCGGGTCCCGAAATTAAATTGGAAAATAAATCAGGTTTTACGGTAGATAATTAATTGGCCTAAATTGACCCAAAAGTTGTGCGAAGGAAATAAAGTGCAAAATGGAGTGTTTGAGTAGGATACGAAGGTCATGGGTGAAGAGCGTCTCGAGTAGATCATTCATGAGAAGTTGGTTCTGGGAAAATGACTGGTCTTGTGTTCTTAAATTAAAAGTCACAGTAACGTGCAAACGATGATCAAAGATAAAAGTTGGAATAATTATTCAACAATTAATTGGTCTAAGTTGACCCAAAGTTGCGCGATACAAAAAGAGCACAAGGGAACGAGTTTAAGTGGGACATGATATATCAAAGCGAAGATAATCTTGTCTACTACAAAACTCGTAAAGAATGTTTATAGAGATTGGCATCCCTGACGCTTCAGAAGTTAAAGTCACGGAATGGAACATTAATGATCACAAATAATTAAATAATAATATATTTATTGAAAATAATTCATTCAGAAAATTTAAAATAAACCCTAAAATTCAGGGGGCTTACATCCTACCCACCTTACAAGAATTTCGTCCTCGAAATTAAAAATCACCCAATAGATCAAACTATAACATGTTGCTGCTCTGGCTACGATACTCAAACTGCTACCCTTGTAATCATCTCTTCTGTTTCTCTTTACAAACTTTTTGATTTAGGTTCAACAAAGTCCTTCTATCATAAACTACGTCATATATCCTTTAGAATCTTCCATACTTACATGAAAACTTTATGTATATCCTAAACTATAGGTCATTCTCTGGCGACATTTTCCAACAAATCAACGACGTTGGTTTTTATTACACTAAAGGTAGTCGCAATATGTCGCGGTTTGTCGCTATCAGCGACGTATTGTGACGCTTACTTTTGGCGTCGCTAAATCCAAAAATATTAGCGACGTTTTAAGTTGGCGTCGCTAATTTCGTCGCTGATATGACTTATTTTGGTAGTGGGTGTAACCAAATAATTTAAGTCTTGACCTGCATGGGCCGCCACTAAAAACATGTCACGACCAGTTACCCAAATTGTTGGGCCGGGACGAGCCATGTCCAGCCTACGCTTGGTTAAAGCGTAGTAAGCTGTTCTAAGAATAGACAATACAATAATGCTAAGTCTACTACCAAATTCTTACAACTCACTTACAACCACTCACTCATTTGCTGACATGTAGGCCATGGCCTACATGACAGCAATGGGTGAAGGTTGTAAGTGGGTTGTAAGCATTTGGTTGTAACTGTAGCAGAATCAATAATGCTAAGTCTACTACCAAATTCTTACAACTCACTTACAACCACTCACTCATTTGCTGACATGTGGGCCATGGCCCACATGTCAGCAATGGGTGAAGGTTGTAAGTGGGTTGTAAGCATTTGGTTGTAACTGTAGCATTACTCTAGACAATAAAGGATCTAAGCTGCTAACAGTTCTAAAATCACATTTAAAAGATTCATTACAACGCAACATCTATAAGCGAAAGTTAACAAGCACAGACTTAAAAATACACTTCCAAAGTATCTAACTGGAGACAAAGTCCAGTATCCAAATATAAGTTCAAAACAAGTCTAAGTCTCAAAACACATGAAAAATATCTAAGCAAGGTTCCCCGTTGGGGCCTCTTCTGGAGCTAAGGCCAGGTCCTCAAATGCAGTACCATATTATGCATCACATAGCATTTCCTCCTCGAAAAGTGAACCTACAACATTATCCTGTCAGGACGGGAGCAAGTACTGATTCAACAGACATATAATACAGATCATGTGATGGATAGAGATGAAATAACGTAATCATGGCACATCTTGATTTATCCAGTTTTAGATACATTTTATTATGGCAATACATATTCATTTTAAAGTTTAAAACTGTAGTAGGTGAGTGATCAGTCAATAGGTGAAATAGGATATACAGTGGTACATATCAATTTTCTGATATGTACATACGTACCCTTAACGGCATCGGTGTATATCCATACACAAACACGGGATCAGACATACGGTAAAGGTACATATAGAATGTAACAGTGCTCGGTAAATACATACGGAGAAGGGGGCATGATCACGTACACGACTAACAGTTTCCCTTTAACCTATTTTTATTAACATGTGAGTGATACGAGAACAATATAAAACATGTAAAAGACACTAGGCGCAGTATAAGCATAGTAGGTACCGAGAGCAGTATAAAACATGTGGATACTTAGAGCAGTATAAAGCATAGTAAAACATGTACTGAGAACCAATAAGAAGCATGTGAAGATATATGAACTGTCCTAAGTATGGTAGGTACTGAAAATAATATATCATGTAAAGATTTAACTTGTTACCCCAAGGATCAGCATTTAACATGGTTGGATCACAGTTTATTATTATACGCAGTAAATAAGCTTGTAGGGGTACTTGCCTCAAGCAAAGCAAGAATACTAGTACGAAGATATAGATGTCCGGTGTCCTGTCAATAATGATATACAAACTCAGCATCTAAGTTATGTTCAAGATTACACTAGTGGTGAAACATGACTCCTAATTGGACACTAACTAAGTGGAGACTAAGCATAAAAGTCCAGTGTGGGGTGACACTATATCCAAACTAATTTTCTAGGGACTTGACACTAGTGTAGGGTGAGGTCCAATACTACAATACTCAAATCAACACAAAACTTGGTAAGTCGTAACTATTCAATAAATAAATCAAACTGTACACTGAGTTCCAACAATTTTTGAGATAGACAAAAAGTTCAATTATACATAAAATAAATTACCAAAATGATCCTTTTTAATTATAAAAATTTATACTAATTTTTTTGGAATTTATGAACCCTCATAGATATTTATTAAAAATCAGCAAACACATGTATCCTGAAAATGATTTCTGTTTTCCTATTTTTATAAAATGCCAAAATTACTTATTAAATGCTGGAAAAATTATATTAAATTAGCTAAATTAACATAGTATTTAAATAAAATTTTTGCCAGATTTTTACAGCAATTAAAATATATGTAAAAATTCAAAAACAGAAAGAAACAATTTTTGGAAAAATAATTAATTACAAATTAAGGATGATACATAAGCAAAGTCTACAGATGTTGTCGGATGATAAAATAAATATCACCAACGTGTCCATAACGGTCAAATTAGCTAGGATAGCTTACCAATAAGTCCAATTTAGACACAGGGGCATAACAGTAATTTCGGGTAAAAATAATGTCCGTCGTTGGACACACTTTGCACCGAAAAACGAGTCAGAATAAAAGTCTACAAAATCTAGCAAATTACATGTCCACGAATCCAGAATGATGATACGAACCCAACGGTTTGTCCGAAATAGGATTCTGATGTGCCGATCTCAAAATGATACGTTGACGCGGATATTTAGAATCCGGTTTGCACCGAAATGCGTGCTGGAGAAAATATCTTCAAAACTCAGCAAATTATATGTCAACGAGTCCAGAATGACGATACGAACTCAACGGTATATCCGGAATTGGATTCCAATGAGCCGATCTCAAAGTGACCCGTTGACTAGGAATGTGGGACCCACTTTGCACCGAAATACGTGTCAGGGCCCACTTTCTCCAAATTAAGTAAACTTTATATGAAAACGTGCCAGAACGACGCCACGAGTCTTCTGGTGTATCAGAAATTGAATCCGAAGTCCCGGGTTCAAAAATGGAATTTTACAAGTGTAAATTAAAAAATTCGGACGGCCAACTTTGGCGTCGAATTCGACCAACCAAACGTGCTCACAATGAAATGAAACTTTAGGAGCAGGAAGAAGGTTATACCAGCTACGGACAGGAATTGGTAGCGCACCAACAGGAGCAGCGACGGCGGAGTTACGAGCTGACGAAGTCGGCTCCACAAAACTGTCCAAAAATAGTTCAATTTAAAGTGTTAACATGGTGGCCAGTTTTGATGTATCAAACGACGTAATTAACGGATGAAACTTGAGGGAAGTGAAGATGGTTATACCGAGATTAAGACGGAGCAATGAGTTCGCCAATCCAATGGTCGAATCTCTCGAAAAATGTGCGCGAAGTTGCTACGACGGAACGCCATTTCCGAGTTCAAAACTCGCGCGTCACGACGGGATTTCGACGTACATGCACGAATAGCCTATTCATCGCGCCGGGGAGGAGAGCGCTGCCCGGGGGGGGGTTCACCAGAGCTGCACGCGGCTAGGGGGTCCTCACGGTGGTGGGCCGGCCACGTGGTGGCGCACGGCCAGCGATCGCCGGTGCACGCGCGCGCATGCGGCCACTGCTGCATGCTGCTGCTGCTTGCTGTTGCAGCTGCTGCTGCGGCGGCGGCACAGCCTGGCGCGATGGCGGTGTCCGGCCAACGAGCGGCCAAAGCAGGCGAGGGCGGCGGTGGCGGAGGCTATGGTGGTGGTGGTGTTGGTGGTGAAATGGTGATGGTGGTGATGATAATAATGGTGATGATGATGAACTTAATGATGATGATGGTGGTGAAGTAGCGAGGAGGAGGAGATGGTGAAGGTGGTGTTGTTCATGGTGGTGGTGGTGGCTGAGATGGTGGTGGAGGTCGGTTGTGGTGGTGGTGTTGTGTGTGTTGTGTAAGGAGAGAGGGAGAGAGAGATTTGTATTAGTGTGTATGAGTGTAAATATATAATGACAGAGGGTGAGAATAGTAGAGAGAAAGAATGAGAATAGAGAGAGGAAGAGGTCGGTTTGGGGGGGGTGAGCTGGCTGGCATGGTGAAGGGGGTTGAGGTGGTGTGTGTAGGTGTTAGGAGAGAGAGAGTTATATATATATATATATATATGTATATAAATATATGTAAATAAATATATATATATATATATATATATATATATATATATATATATATATATATTTTATATATAAATGTATATATATATTTATATATATATATATATATATATATATATATATATATATATATATATATATATATAAAATATATATATATATATATATAATATATATAATATATATATATATATATAAATATATATATATATATATATATATATATATATATATATATATATATGATATTTGTAAAGTGGAGAGAGGAAGAGATATTTTTAAAATAGAAAAAAGAGAAATATTGTGTGGGGTATTTGGGCAGCCATGAGAGGACAACATGAAGCTTGGGTTTGGGTTCGGTCGAGCCGGGTCGGGTCAAAATCGGACAAGGTGCAATAATTGAATTTAAAATAGGTATTTATAATCAGGGGTAAATAAGTAACATACGGGGACTCAAATAAATAGGACACAAGCGTTATGTGGGTAGTAGGCTTCATGTGGGCCATGTCCATACTTTGGGTTGACAGGTTGGATCGATGTCGGATCCCAAAATTAAATTGGAAAATAAATCAGGTTTTACGGTAGATAATTAATTGGCCTAAATTGACCCAAAAGTTGTGCGAAGAAAATGAAGCACAAAATGGAGTGTCTAAGTGGGATACGAAGGTCATGGGTGAAGAGTGTCTCGAGTAGATCATTCATGAGAAGTTGGTTCTGAGAAAATGACTGGTCTTGTGTTCCTAAATTAAAAGTCACGGTAACGTGCAAACGATGATCAAAGATAAAAGTGAGAATAATTATTCAATAATTAATTGGTCTAAGTTGACCCGAAGTTGCACGATACAAAAAGAGCACAAGGGAACGAGTTTAAGTGTGACATGATAT
This sequence comes from Iris pallida, assembly GCA_029216955.1. NCBI lineage: Eukaryota > Viridiplantae > Streptophyta > Magnoliopsida > Asparagales > Iridaceae > Iris > Iris pallida. The sequence goes on from JANAVB010034420.1 coordinate 6,076,668, forward strand.
ATCAAAACGAAGATAATCTTGTCTACTACAAAACTCGTAAAGAAAGTTTACAGAGATTGGCATCCCTGACGCTCCAGAAGTCAAAGTCACGGAATGAAACATTAATGATCACAAATAATTAAATAATAATATATTTATTTAAAATAATTTATTCAGAAAATTTAAAATAAACCCTGAAATTCAGGGTGCTTACATAAGCTTCCCACCTCCACCAAAACGTATCGTATCACGTATCGAAGATATCCTCAAGAAAACCAGATCTCCAACATAATCACAAACAAGGTCTCAATTACTAATATATTCAAACATGATCAAATAAAATCACAAACAAAACAACTCCTAATTCTAATCCTATCGCTAAGTTGTACCTCAAACTCCAAAAGTCTGCGGTGGCTATCGGCCAGTGCCGATGTCTGTCATGCGCCACGCGAAGCCGATCTCTGATGAGCTTCACCTTTTCGGCTGCATCTACAACTATCCCAAGTCCCAATAAAGCTCGCTCTCTAATGTTATTCCAAGACAAGGGTGTACGACATCTACGCCCGTACAGTACCTCGAATGGTGACATCTCAATGCTGGCCTGAAAACTGTTGTTGTATGCAAACTCCACTAAGTACATGTGATCCTCCCAGGATCCTCTAAAATTTAAACATAAGTCCGCAGCATGTCCTCGAGTGTCTGAATAGTCCTCTCTGACTGTCCGTCCATCTGAGGGTGGTATGCAGTACTAAACTTGAGCTGAGTGCCCAAACTAGTCTGCAGACTCCGCCAGAAATTTGAAGTAAAGTGGCTATCCTGATCCGAGACAATGCTCACCATAACTCCGTGTATCCTGACAATCTGCCGCATATACATCTCTGCTAGCCTCTCAGTAGACGTAACCACTTTAAATAGCAAAAAGTGAGCCAATTTGGTCAACTTGTCTACGATAACCCAAATCGCGTCTTTCCTTCCTGGTGTACGCAAAAATCCAGAAACAAAGTCCATCGTGATGTGCTCCCATTTCCACTCTGGAATGGGCAATGGCTATAACAAACCTCCTGGACTCTGCCTCTCTGCCTTGACCTGCTGACAGACCAAACATCTGGCTACGAAGCGAACTACCTCCCGCTTCATCCATACCACCAAACGTGCTTCCTCAGATCCCTATACATCTTGTTGGCACCTGGATGTATAGAGTACTGAGATCGATGGGCCTTCTACATGACCTGCTCCTGAAGCTATCCACTGGACACACACCGTTTGGAACCGTGCCTCAATGTGCCATCCTCTGCAAGATTAAACTCATTATCTACCAATCCTACTCGAACCTGCTCTCGGATACACTACAGAGCAATATCCTCGAACTGAGTCGACTTGATCCTCTCTATCAAGTTCGACTAAAACTGAAGGCCCCACATCTGTATCTGAACTCCTGGCACAACCACCTCGATCCCCAGGCTCTCCAAATCTGCTAGCAAGTGACTATCCATCGTTAAATACATGGCTGTCGGATACCTACTCAAGGCATTGGCAACCACGTTAGCCTTCTCTGGGTGATACTGTTGTGAAATGTCGAAGTCCTTCATCAACTCCAACAATCTGTACTGCCTCATGTTGAGGTCCTTCTGTGTAAATACATACTTCAAGCTCTTATGGTCTATAAAGATCTCCACCCGCTCTCCATATAAATTGTATTTCTACAATTTCAAGGCAAATATAACTGCTGCCAACTCTAAGTCATGGGTAGGGTAGTTCTTCTTATAAGGACGTAACTGCCTGGAAGCATAGGCAATCACCTTTCCATGCTACTGCAAGACACAACCCAAACCCTTTCCTAAGGCGTCACTGTAGATAGTGAACCCTCCTGATCCTGATGGCAATATCAGAATCGGAGGTGTCGTCAGCCGCTTCTTCAACTCATCAAAAGTGACCTGACACTCCTCTAACTAGATAAACTCTGCGTCCTTCCGGGTCAGCCTAGTCAATGGCTCTGCAACTTGGGGGAAATCCTGTACGAACCTCGTATAGTAGCCTGCCAATCCCAAAAAGCTCATAATCTCCGCTACTGAACTCGGTGCTGTCCAAGCCTCAACTGTCGTGATCTTCTTCGGGTCAACTGAGATCCCATCCCCAGTCACCACATGACCCAAGAATTCAACTCTGTCCAGAAAGAACTCATACTTCGAGAGCTTGCCATAAAGGTCCTCTCTCCAGAGAGTCTCCAAAACCACTCTCAAGTGCTCCTCATGCTCCTCCTCGGTCTTCGAGTACACTAGGATATCATCGATGAACACCACCACGAACTTGTCCAAGTACTGGTGGAACACCTTGTTCATCAGGTTCATGAATACCGCCGAGGCATTAGTCAACCCAAACGGCATCACCTTGAACTCAAACTGGCCATACCGCGTCCTGAATGCAGTCTTCGTGATATCCTCCTTCTTCACCTTCACCTGATGGTAACTTGACCTCAGATCATTCTTTGAAAATACCCTCGCCCCACTCAGCTGATCGAAGAGATCGTCGATCCTCTGCAACGGGTACTTATTTTTGATCGTGAGGTTGTTGAGTGCCCTGTAGTCGATACACATCCTGACCGACCCATCCTTCTTCGGTGTAAAGAGTACCGGTACACCCCATGGTGGAGAACTTGATCGATTGAAGCCCTTGTCCAGCAACTCATCCACCTGCTTCTACAACTCTACCAGCTCGCTGTTGTTCACCGTATAGAAGTGTTGAGATATCGGCTCTGCGCCGGGTAATAAGTCTATAGAGAACTCCACATCTCTGTCCGGTGGTAGTCCGGGCAAATCCTCCGAAAAGACGTCCATGAACTCTGCTATCAAAGGGTATGGCACTGCCTGCTCCTCAACTGATACTCTGCAGAAAACTCTACTGCTCTACTCCGCCTACCGTCGGGTGAACTCGAACACTAGCTCTTCGGGTCCTTCGAAACGAACTCTACCCCCGCGACAATCTATGCTGGCATGGTGCCTGCTCAACCAATCCATACCGAGTATGATATCATAGTTAGACAATAGCATCACGAGCAGACTCACATCCAACTCTCGGCCTCCCAAATCAACTCTTCGACCCTTGCAAATATCACTAACGAGGATAATACCACCCCCGGTCGTGATCTTGCAAGTCCTAGGCAACGATTTAGATACAAGGTGGTGCCTAATAGCAAAAGATACAGACACGAAGCTGTGGGAAGCCTCTGAATCGAATAAAGCAAAAGCTGGAATAGAGTCGAAAAGAATAGAACCTGCGATCAGCTCTCCGATAGCCTCTGTGTCCTCAGCTGCCATGGCGAAAGCTCGCCTCTGCTGACCTCCCCTTGTCTGCTGCTGATGCTGAACGAACCTCTGCTGCTGAGTCTGCAAGGGTCCCTTCTGCTGTATTACTATAGCCCTGGCTCCCGCTCCGTGAGCTCTTCGTCCTGAAGACATGGAACACTCCTTTAGCTGGTGGTCTGTCGAACCGCAGAGTAGGCACCTCCCAAGCCTCTTTCTGTAGTCATTCCATACATGCCCCGGCTTCTTGCAGAAGCCACAACTAACGGGCTGCTGTTTGAGTGCCTGTGGCTGAAACCTCGGCTGCTGCTGCTGCACTTGCTGGAAAGGTGCACGGCCCTGTCCCTGGAACTACTGTGGCTGGAACTGCCTCTGCTGCTGCTGGTATTGCTGCTGAAAGTGAGGCCTCTTGGCCGGTCCTCCATTGGCACTGACTCAATGAGTGTCTCGTCCCCTCTTGAGCTTCAGCTCAAGATCATCCTCTGCTGCTAGGGCACCCACAAGAATCTCCTCAAAAGTGGCACTCTGGTCACTCTTGGTCAAGGACTTCACCTTCTTGACTAACGCCTTTTGGAATCTCCGGGCCGTCGCTGTCTCACTGAGCCCTCAACAAATCTGCCCAGATGGCAAAACTCCCCAGCGTACTTCTCGATAGTCTAACTACCCTGAACTAAGCTCTCAAACTACGTCTCTAGGGCACCAAGAGCTGTATCCGAGAAAAAACATCTCCTTGAACAGCTTCTTGAAGGTTGCCCAAGTCTGTCCCTCTGTACCGACCCTCGGGTCCGTCTGGTACCATGTGCGGGCTAGATCCTGCATCTGACTACCTGCCACATCAATATGAAGTCGTGCTAGATTCTCCGCCAACTGGAAGATCTCCTCGATGTGCTCTATCCAGTCATCCGTATACGGAATCCCCACTGTGCCGCGAAAGTCCCGCGGACGCATCTTCTGGAAGTCCTGAATCCCTGGTGTCCTCGGCTGATACGGCTGCATCTGGGCTGCCTGGGGCTGCGCAATAACTCTCTCCACCGTCATCAGGGCAAGCTGATGGGCATTCTCTATGCCCTGCTGAAAATGAGCGGACTGCTGTCGCTGGGTCTCCACCATCCTCTGAAAGAAGGCGAACAACTACGCTGCGTCAACCGATCCCGAAGGCGACTGCTGCTGAGAGAAATCAGGAATGACGGGGAAGGTCTCTGTACAGGCGAAGGTGTACCTCCAAATGCAGCAGAAACGCCAACCTGAGCTGGCATAACAGGAGCTGCAGTCTCGAGGCCCTGCTGAACAGGACGAGAGGTGGCCGGCCTCTCGATAGTATCCCCCGGACCGGAGCGATGAGATCATGTCTCCATAACCATCCTGAAGACAGATCAAAACAAGAAGCAATTACTGAGAATGAAGCGAAAATTCAAAGGAGGACAGTTTATTTATTCAAAGGAAAGCATTTAATCAACAAGAATTTAGATGGCAAGTATTGGATCAGAGTTTTCCTAATGTGATTGAGTACCTCAAAACTATATCCTATATCCTACTGCAGGCTGTAGTGATACTCTATTTCGAATACTATTATAATTCTGGACCTGCATGGGCCACTACTAAAAACGTGTCACGCCCCGAACCTAGTGTAGGGGCACGAGAAGTGGGTACGTCCAGCCTACACCGTAGTGTCGGCGGTAGAATACTGTCCTAGGTCATATACATCTAACAATTATAAGGTACCTGTACAATATATACTCTCCGAAAGGATGACTATATAGAAATGTACAACTCAATCACAGCTTAGGTAGAAGTACGATAAGATAGATAGATATGAAAGTCGCCAAATAAAATACAACAGGAGAAGAAGTCTTAGTGTCTAAGATAACATCTCCACAACATCCAGAATAACAATATCCCAAATAAGTACATAATGTATCCAAAATAAGACAAGACAATAAAGTAAGATAACTAGTCTAGCTATCTAGCCTAGACTACTGGGGTAATGTCCTCTGCAAAGACTGGGTACTCCTGCGAGTCCAGCTCGCAGGTGTCATCAACGCCTACTCCGTAGTACGTAGGACAGAACTCCTCAATGTCATCTGTAATATTTCAATAGGTCCAGTCAGGACAGGAACGAGCACAATATATCTCACACAGTTCATAATATGACAAGAAATATAAGCATGCTATAGAGTAAGATCATGAAATGCTAGAGAATATACATGAAGTAAAAGAGATGACTGTAAAGAAATATCTACTATAAGTAAAGAACTAACAGTAGCTAGTGATGTAGAGTACAAGATAGACATGTGAACGGCTTGAATTTGCACATGATTATACTAAAGAGTTTGCACATGATTACACTACTTTGGAATTGTTCACATGACCATTTATACTTCCCCGTACCCCAATCAATACACAAGGATCCAGACAAGTTATGTTATTGTACATGATTTCATATGGGGGCCCATAAATGGGTGCACATGAAGTATACATGAGGGGCTCTGTGAACATGAGAGTACATGGATCACAATCTGTGTTAACAACGTGACAACATCATGTAGGGATCCATATAGTACCAATCTGTGTTAACAACGTGACAGCATCAAGTAAAGTAATCTAGAGCATAAATATAAATCCTAACAAGTATGAAACGGTCAGAGAATGTACTCACCTGATATCATGAGTATCCGATGAGTATAGATGTCCAGACATAGTAGATGAGTCCTATTTAGAGCAACACAGGTTACAATATGTCTAGAATGGTAATATTGTACTTTATAATACATTCTATATGAATTTTAGGTCATTCTAGACTAAAGTCAAGTCCTAGTCAACTCTAGTCAACTACACCAGTCAAACTAGGTCAACCAAGATATACTAGGTCCAAGCCTAGTCCAACAAGTCTCACTAAGCCTAAGCAAGCCTATGCTAGCACTCAAACACAATCAAAAAGCCGAAACAAGTTATCACGCACACAAATACAAAAAAATATATATATACATATACAATATATATAGGCTTTCATATAGGCTAGTGCCTAGTACACAAGCAAGGCACATAACATGGTATATGTAAATAGAGGGTGAGTGTGTGTGTCAAATCTGTAGTGGACAGTAGGTTATGAGTATGTGTGTGTACAGGCAATGAGAGTTATAGGGTCTGTGTGTGTGTACAGTGAGTGGTATGGTGTGTGTGTGTGTTTACAATGAGTGATATGGGGGGGTGTGTGTGTGTGTACAGGCAAGAGCCTCTAAGTTATAGGTTCAGTTATTCTCAGTTAACTTATACTGGGGAAAATCAAACATTATCAATATCATCAATTCATTCTCAGAAAAATAAAAAAAACTGTGGATATAAAACTGAGATATATTCTCAGGTTTATGCATACATGCTCAGGTTTATGTAGTTCTCAGGTTTGTAACTCATGACAGAAACAACCTAAAACTCAGGGATTCAACCCATATCCCAGCCATGATAACATGTCTAAACATTAACATTTAACATTAATTTTAAATCTCAGTTTTCAATATCCCAAAAGCCAGTTAACAGTTAAGTTCCATTTTAACATTTCGAACTAAAAAAACCAAATCATCATTCATAACTCAAATCGAAGTGTGTATAGGTGTAGCATACATGTGCACAGGTGTCACAGTGTCAAGGGTTCACAGACAGGGAGTGATTGAGTGAGGGTGTCAAGTATGTAGTGGTATATTCGAGTGCCAAATGAAAAGTGAATACAAGTGTGTGTCGAAACTAGTTGTTACATATGTGTCAAACATGTGTCCATACAACAGTGTCTAAACGTGTCCTAGTTCGTGTCCAAAGTGGTGTCTAACAGTGTCTAAACAAAATCGAATGGGTTATCAGAGGACAGTGCTCAGCACGGCCTCGTGCTGATGGGTCGAGTGTCCCAAGACACGACACACAGCACCAAGGGTCTTGGGTTCATGTCTAGAGGTAGGTTAGGGTTAGGCCTAGGTGTCTAATACCCTGACACGAGTCATCGTCATGTCTGTGCGTGACACGACTCACGTATCAGTCAAAGAAAATCGACAGGCCAGTGTAGTGAGAAATTAGTGCGAGTCAAATTACGAGGCCGACATGACACGACACGTCATGCCACTTGGGGGCTGGCGTGTCAGTAACTGCCCCCAGCTGCATGCCAAGTGTCGCATGTCCAAATGACACAGACACATAGATATGCACCCCGAGCAGAAGGGCACTCGTGCACACTCTCATGCAGTGTGTCCTGCTTTTCGTGGATACGACACAAACACAAATTCTATCTCAGTCAGACATGAAATCAAATGTCACCTATACATCTATAAATTTGTTCAAACACATATTGAAAATAACAAAATAAAATTCAGTATGGCATTCCATCGAACACCTATGCACATACACTGATATGTATCCGATACGGACACCAAATCAATACGAATTTTTACTAAACTCACTCTACAGCTAGAGGACAGTTAGATGGATGCATATATGGAAAGAAATCAGGATTTAGGGGTTATTTGAAGGGATTACCTATAGAGAGCCAATCTCAATGAAAAAGCTCCAAATTGTGAAGTCCCCTTCCTCAAGTAATGTCCAAATGAGCTCCCCTCCTTGCAAGCTAGCCTCCTTCAACCTCTATTCCAGATTTAGAACCAATTGCAAAAGATTGGGATCAATTTGGTGGAGGAATGGTAAGGAATGATGAAAGGGGAAAGAAATTAGGGTTTCCTAAAGGGGGATTTCTAAAAGAGGCAAGTGAGAGTTAAGAGACATTATATAGAGTAAAATTAGGTCACACATGGGCTGTGGTGGCTAGCCATGTAGAGAATTAGGGTTAGGGTTTCATATGAATGGGTTTTGGGCCAAGATCATTAGCTAGCTAGCTCAACCGCTTAGCCATAAGTCCAAATGCAAAACTCTCCCAATCCTCTTATGAAACTTAGCCACACTCAAGTCAACTAAGACCAACTTAAGTTAGATTAGAGTCCCACACCGTGCTAACTAAGTCACCAAAGTTAAAGTCAAAATCTAGGCTAGTCTCTAAGGTCTCAACTATAAAAAGTAAAAAATCACAACACCAATGCAATAAATAATAAAATAATTCACAAAATCCAAAATGACCAAAATACCCTCAGGGCTAAAAAGTGGTAGTGATAAAGGGTCCGTTTGGATAGATTTTCTGAAATTTCTTTCTGGAAACAGTTTTCATAGAATATGTTATAAAGTTGTTTTCTGAACATACAGATTCTTAAGTTGCGTTTGGTTACTTTCTTCTGGAAAATAATTTTCTAAAAACTAAAAGTTCAAATTTTGTTTGGTAAAATAATTTTAGAAATAATTTTTTTAATAAAATTTTATGAAAAAAATTGGTCTCGTTCTTGATCTACACATGGGCGACCGTAGCGTCGGCGGCACTGGCGCCGGCGGCCACCTTTGTCCACTCTCTCCCACCTCTTCCACCCTCCCTCCTCCTCTCATCATCTCCAACAAAATATCATCAACAAAGTCCATTACACTTTTCTCGATCCTCATCGAGTTCGTCGGAGAAGAAAGAACCACCTCCGTCCCAAAATCCCGGCCAAACCCCAGCAAACCCTCTTCCAAGAACTCTTCCCCCTCCTCCAAGAACAAGAAGAAGCACCTCTTCTCGAAGCAGTACAATTGGTCGAGTTCGAGCGAGAGGAGCTCGTCGAGTCGCACTCGGTCGTTGCCGACCCGTTCATCAACCCAGGTAGCAACCTATTTCTCTCCTACGAACTCCTCGGCTTGGCGCTTCGGATCGCGTCGCTCCTCGCGGTCCAGACCGCCATCGCCGTCTAGTTCCTCGGCCGAGCTCCATGGCGAGCTCTACAGTCGAGCTCCATGGAGGTGCTTGTCGGCGGTGGAGGTGGCGTTATGGTGGCGAAGGGAGAGGAGGCGGCAGCTTGGTGTCCTCCACTTTTTTCCACGGTCCCAATGAGAGAATGGAGAGAGAGAGAGCTGCTCTAAAAAAAATCAAAGGAGAGTGGAGAGAGAGCGTTGCTGCTGAAATTTCTTTTGGGAAAACCACTTTTTTCTCTTTTCTCAAACCAATGTTTAAACATTGGTTTCTGAGAAAATTTTTTGGGAAAATAAAAAGGGTGGGGGGAGCCAAACACGTTTTGGACCGGTTTTTGAGTTTAAACTCAAAACAATGGTCCAAAACAGACATCCAAACAGGCCCAAAGTGATTCCCAGTATCACTTTCACCCAGCAATACATGCTGCTAAAGAATAACCGGCACAACCGTCCCCTGTATTATACAGGGTATGTCGGTGCCATTAAGGTCGATCGCATCCACATTGACCCAGGTTCCTCTTTGAGCATTATCCCAAGAAGCCTGCTTTAAACTTTAGTCTAATACATCGGTTGACAGCCTCGAACACAACCATCAGCGGATTCAATACGGGAAAGAGCGAGCCCTTGGGTAAAATTTGCCTGAAATGTCATATCAGCGACCTTCATACTGAAGTAACTTGCCATGTTATTGATGCAGACATAAATTATAACATGCTGCTGGGTCGACCTTGGATCCATGTGTACATGATTGTCCCTTCCATTCTGTATCAGTGTATGAAATATGTGGCCAGCTACGGGACTATCAAAACGGAGTTCGGTGATATCAACCCGTTCCGAGGACTTGAAGCCTACTGTAAGGATGTTGATATGTACAAGTCAGTCCCCTGGGATGACAATAGCAATGATGCTGACAACGAGGCAAAGATAGCTTCAGAAAGCACAGCAGCGGCCGAAAAACCTTTAAAGGTTCGACTGAAAGGGAGGCCTCCCAAGGTGTCAACGCCTCTTGTTGTTAAGCTTCAGAGCAAACACCACCTTCGCCTCCAGTAACGGTGGAAGATGGTCAGGAGCCAATACGAATGAGGTTACCCCGGAGGTCCCCAAGGCCGACCATGAAAGCGCAAGAGCATCCGACCACCATTCCCTTAATGGTCAAGCTGAAAGGGAGGCGCCCTCCTTCTCCTTCGACGGCAGCTCTAGTCTTCTCTGACGAAGAGCTAGAAGATTACGTCTGCACCAACACAGAGGCCCACTCTTTCGATGACATAATCCTTTGAGACAAGATATCCTACTTCATCAACAGAAAGTTGTCATCGAACTACTCTGGCATATGCTAGAATACCAAATATTTCATGGACAATTCTATATGTAAACTACAGACGCAGGTGACAACTGCCAACCATGTGAGCCGAGTTGTCCCTGTCCGAGGTGCCTACTTCATAGTTCCATCCAGGAAAAAAGAATAGGAACCCATCATATTTGGTCGATTGGAGCATCCACAACGAATAACTCCTGAAGACCCTGACCTCGATAGTGGCAAAATCCAGTTCTACCGCTACATGGCCCAGGCCAAAAACCTTGTCTAGAAGATGGGCTATGACCTGAATAGCAACAAAGGGCTCAATTATGGCAAAGGTCGGCGTCTTTCCTTACGAATTTGTACTCTAAATAGAAAAGCTGAAAACTACTACCAACGCACTCGTCGAGGGCTGGGGTACGTTACACCTATGACCACCTCAAAAGGTTTAGAAGAAGAAGTCATGAGGCACTCACACTCTTCTGACTCCATAACTTGGGACTCTGATACCAGTATGGGTCAAGTCTTTAAGAAGATGTTGTCTTCTAACATGATCACTAATCAGTTAACCGTCGAAGATAATCAGCGTAGGCGATTACAAGAGCTAGAAGCATTGGATGAAAAGCGCTTGCTCGCACAGCAAAGGATTGAGCTTTACCAAGCTCGCATCTCTGGGGCCTTCAACAAAAAGGTCCGTAAAAGATCCTACCAGATGGGCGACCTCGTCTTGGCAGTACGGAGACCGATGGTGATGACCCACAAGACGGCTGGAAAGTTCGAGCCCAAGTGGGAAGGACCGTTTATGATAGAAACGGTATACTCCAATGGTGCTTATCAGCTAGTTAAGCCTAGCGGGAAATTGCTAATGATGTCAATCAACAGCAAGTTCCTAAAGAAGTATTATGTCTGAAGACAGAACCAGCATAGGCACCCAGATCCCCTAAAAAGGGTGCCCATGAGTTCTGGTAAGGGGATCTCTCTTTCTCCCTCATGTATATTCTCTCAAGTAGATGAAGCACTTCACATCCACATTACCTCTGGATTGCTCCTCTATGCCTGAAAGATGCGACTACCATGTCCATATTACCTCTGAGTAGTCGTTCTTCTCGCATCAGCTCTATGATTATTCAGCGGTCTAGAAAATAGTTCACGTCCATATTACCTCTGGATTGTTGTTCTATATCCCAACAAAGATCAAGCATACCACGTTCATATTACCTCTATATATAAAAACATGTGGCTATAAGGACCTATTACAGACCCTTCGTAGTTACATACATAGAAGCCAACAGAAAAAGAGAGCTGAAATTGCGGTACAAGCTCTCAATAGAGTGGGCGAGGCGGTGACAGATCTAATCACTTCCTGGTCAAAAGGAAGCAACCACCCGAAGCTGCTACTAGTCCGAGCCAGGGATGAAGAACAGCACAGGACTCCCCTATCTCTACAGCTGGCCGGAGAGAGCAACCACAGCAACATGCCTTGTCATTTCTCAGTTAGCATGGCGACCAATGTGAAGTCAGGAAGCTAGGGTTCGAGACACCATTGACGCCCACGACATCAAGGACGAGGGACGTCTCAAGATCTAGGGATAGTTCTACTACAGCTTCTTTGGATGAAAAGATTTGCCACCGACGGCCGCCTCAAGCAAACTCCAGGATCATCAAGAGCCGAACATCGGACAAGCAAGGCCATTGTTGAAGTAGCTGAGTCTTTTCTTGAAGGGGGACAGTCCTTTATGTAGGCTATTCATGTGGTCCCAGCACATGCCAGACATCGGTCAGAAAAAGCTTACAAGTTAAGCTAAAGCTCCACTCCATGACAGATGACAGTACTATGAGTGACCAAAGGAACGTGACTCTGAACCTCCAAAGAGATTCATGATCCCTGCAAAGACGTAAGAGGCTCCAATATCAAGAAACAATCAGGAGCCTATGCTCTAAAATGATGACCCAGGCCAATTAATACTAAGAGCTAGGCATGACACCAGCCATCACCCAACTCGTACAATCCTGACACGTGTTCATGCTTCTGTTGAAAGTATCCCGAGCTTGACTCAAGTTCGAAGCACTTTGAAGGGGGTCTTGTAGAAGCATAAAAAAATCTCAGCTGAAGACATCCCTTCGCCAAAGCACAGAAGATGCAAAAAACTAAGGCTCGGTACTAAAAAGACAAAACAGAAGATATGGAGAGAAGTCCCTTTATTGTCATATCTACCAAAGTCTAGTACAAACACATCATGACTATACGTAAGGGACTAATTCTGTTCTTCTATAAAAGATCTAGCACAGATTCGATAGAAGCCTAGAGGGATCTATAAGGGATACAGTTTTCGTCGAAGCATAACCTTCCGTCTTTCGATACACACGCTGGAGGATTGACCTCCACCGGAGCATGTTCTAATTTTCTTATGGGTGTAGCCTCTCAAAAGCATATCAGTAACTCAGTACTTTGAAAAAGCCAGAGCCTTCAAGCCAGAGGCGCAGCTACCTGCCTACGCCAACCTCATAAACAAGATGGTGGTAGGCCCCCTCCCTTTATTTTATTTCAGAAGCCAGTGTCTTCACTCCAGAGATGCAGCTACCTGCATGCGCCAATCTCAGACGCACAAGGGTGTCATACCCGTCCCTTCGCAGCCAAGGCCTTCACTGTTCAGAGGTGCAACTACTTACCTGCATCCGTATAAGGCACATGATAGTGATATACTCACACCATCGCCATTCCCATGGTGCAGTCGTCTGCTCCGGATCAGAAGCGTAAGTCACTTCTCTATAAGAGACTAAGGAACTCCTATCGCAACCAATACAAGTCAACCTGTCGCTCCAAAAGTACAGTAATCTCGCCAACCTGAAGCACAAGCCTACTTGTTGCCTACAGTACAGTGGCTCCGATAGTCCAAAACAAAGCTTCATAAGTTTCTCTATATGACAGAAGTCTCGTCGTCATTCGAAGCCAAGTCCACTCGTCGCCTGAAAGCACAGAGGTTCCGTCGTCTCCAGAAGCATTATCTACTCGTCGCCCAGAAGTACAGCAGCACTTAGTCCTCACTAGAGGCGCAGGAAGCAAGGGTCCACCCCAATTGGTTTGTTTATACTGCCTCTTGCAGAGAAGATTGGGATGAAATCATGATTGATATCATATCAGATTGATTTAAATCTTAGACGAGGATCAGTTAGACTCCAAATCTAGGATAAAATCCTAAGATTTACTTAGCTGTATTCGAGCAAGCAAATCGACACTTGCCACGTGTTACCTCCTTCGGTTATGTTTGTAAGCACTAGATATCTCGTTTGAGGGGAATCTCGATGTCTGCCACGTGTCAGTGCCGTAAAAGTCCGTACCGTGGAATGACAGCATATTCTTTCGTATCTCAGGAACCGTAATACATATCGCATATGTGCTCGATTCTCTATAAATAGAAGGAGTTATTCTTCCACCAAAAAATTAATAAAAAAAGAGAGGGAACATTAACAATCGACAACCTTCAAAGGATCAGCAATCTCTATCTACGAAGAGTCGACCACCCTCATCCACCTATCAACCAAAGAACCAACCAACCATCTTCAAGGGATCTTCTCATCCAGACAGCCTCTTGATCGGTGACCCCAAAGTCCCATTAAAGGCGCCAGAGAGCCATAGTAAGGTTGATTCATCGTCAGATTGTCAACGGAGTAGAGGAGCCACTGCAACGCTCGATCTTTACCGTCATACTTTCCTAGAAACCTCTTCTCCCTGTATTTATAATATCAAGTTTAGGACTTTCTTCTTTGTACATAGATACCTTATACGTTCAATAAAGCAAAAAGTTCGTTCAATATTTTGTTACGTTGAACAATGCTATCTAGGGCTGACTCCTCAAATCCTTTGAGCTTTCGAGGATCTTCATAATCCGCGGGGGGATGCTGGTAAACCTCTCCTTCTATCTCAGTCAAACTCTAAAGTAGTTAGTCGGACTGGCAAAATCTACATCTATCACTTGCTGCAACCTGGCTGATGGATCTGACCCTATGTTAGATAGCACATCTACAAAAATGACGGCCTCGGTGTGGGCTATGGAGGAGGTTTCTGGGCCAGGGTTGTGAATCTTTGTGGTGTATGGGGGGCAGTTTCGGTAGGGGAGTGGAGTTCTAGAGAAATGTACGTGTAAAAGCTGGTGAGTTTGGTTTAGTTCTTAACAAAATGAGCCTCGTCCCCTCTAACAGATAGGGGCTTGGTTCCTGTGATCTCAGCTCCAGGGTGCCTAGTATCATTTTTCTGAGTGCTGACCTCTACCACCTTGGCTGCCTTCCTGCCTGTAGCACTGCCAGTCTCCGTGGCCTCCTCCTAAATATTTGCCTCCTGGATGTCAACAGCGTGGATAGCCTCGTAAGAGACGGCAATATTGTTCATGGCAGATATCGAATTGATTGGTAAGGTTTAATCACGTGGCTTTGTTGGGGACTATGGTGCTTCTCTGATAAGTGCTT
>JANAVB010034420.1:6096511-6177110 GCA_029216955.1 Iris pallida
AATTATTTATGTTGGTATGCTTTTGTACCGTTCCAGTTGTCGATGGAAAAAAAATATTATTTACCAAAATTTTACTTTGCCCCCTTTAGTTTCACTTTCCCTCCTTTAGTTTCCCCCTCCTATAATATTTTTTTAACAAAGCAGAAGTTATCCTTTGCAATGCCTTTCATGTCTCAACCATCCCGAGCTAGGGGTACTCTCTCCTTGATTCCACCATCATCCTCACCTTGCAGCCATTCTGATCCGGGCCTCTGCCGCCACCACCCTCATCGGTGCCATTACCACGGTCGCTCTCTACTCCCCGATTCGGAGCGCTGAGCCCTGGAGTAGGAAGAGGAATGATACGAGTGCGTCGAAGAGGACTTATCCGACCTGGGGGTCTTTCGTCTCTAGGGATCTGACAGGTCCAGCAGTCGCATCCTTCGCATCATAGGGAAGTTCTTCCTAAGTCCCCAAATCGATCTTTCTTGATTATTTTTATATTTATCGGGTTCTTTTGGTTGCTGGTTTCTTAGCATATACTTGATGTTGGATCTCATTCACCCTGAATCTCTTGATTGACTGTGGAGAACACTTGACTGAATGTGGCCCTCATCTAAAGATGAGTTTTGGTTGTTTAGGTTTGACGGTGATTGTCTTTGTTAATTGGAGTTCCATTATATTAAAGTCATTTAGTCAAATAATGTATTTTTGCTCAATTATGTCAAAAAATTAATGAACTATTCATTTTTACAAATTTGTTTAGAAATACAAAATTCTTGGGAGATTAAGTTGTCAACGAGCTAAGATCTATCTGCACTTATATATGCCCATGCCTTGTCTCCGCCTGCTCAGAATTTTGAACCACACCCCTGATCCATTTATAGAATGAAGCTTTCCAAGGTAGTCCCAAGTCTAGACCCAACTTACCATACCTGGTTTATTTTGAGACACTACTTTTGAAGCCTACCGATTATGTTAATCTCTAGATGATATTATGGTGTTCCAATACTTGCACGCATATAAAGCGTTCCAATAACCATCCCTTGGAATGCCATTATTCCGTTCCTAGAATTTTGGCAGCCCAAAAATAGGCATGGAACAAAGGCGTTCCTAAAATTTTTTGGAATTGATTTCCTCCGTTACAAAAAGGCATTTTTGGTGTAGTGACGGTACATAATTGATAATCTTCAAATAGGAACATATCGCAACGACACAAGCAAACAAATTAAAGGTAATAATGATACATTTCTTTATTGAAAAGAACACCTTATTGTTTCATAACAGTAAAAATAAGTAGATAACTTGAAGTCGCAATAAGGCATGAAGAAATATATTCTCTTTAATGATTATTGAAATGAAATACAACTCTTGCACCGGAGTACAAAACTTACGACACATCTCGTATTACACATGATAGCCAACTGAAACTCATGCCATATAGGCTTACATTTGACAGTTGATACATGGACTTAAAAGTGGATATGCCCACTTGGATTACACCTCACTGATACATCAAATATATAATATTCCATACATTATGTCCTTTATAAACAGAAGACATCATCTTTTGCAAGAAGAGCTTCTGTATGCCCCACAAATCTTTGATGCCTCAGGACTGATCAGTGCCAATCATAACGTACTAAAATTTTAAAGTACAATAATCTAATAAGAGTGCCCATAACGTGGGTCAGTACATTGATGTGTACTGGCGAGCAGAACCAGCCCACTCATCAAAACCAACAATAAGTAATCACGTGCGTAAATATTTATTAATTTTTTCTTTCTGTTTGGGGCCTATCATTAGTTGACAGTTCATGGGCAGTATCATAGTAAAGCATATAAACATGTTAAGTAGTAAAGTCAATTCAATATGTACGATAAACCTATCATATTTAAGTAATTTCTTACCGATAGCCAACTCCCTCGCACCTGTATCAAATATAGGTTATATGATATACTTACTCTGCCTAGACAAAATATTTATTAGCATGCGTCCTGACTACATGATCACTAGTATTAATCCACCATTTAGATTGTTGCCATATAGGACTTCATAGGTAATGTAATGACTATTCAAAGTAGGTAGCCAACCCCTAAGAATGCCTCAAAAACCTGTGCTTCCAAAGTCTGCCAATGTTTCCTCCTGGGTAGGTTCGGCCCCAGCGCCCCAAGCATACCGTTCGAGGAAACTAATCACCCCTTGTGCACAAGTTGTCCATGACCATGCGAATGGATGTCCGACTCGATCGTGAACGTAATCGCTTGGTAAAAATATTAGAAGTAAGTAAAGGCAATATGTATCATATCATATCTTCCAAGTCGTGTTCAACGACTTATCATTTCCATATTCGCATCATTTCTACTCTTGGTGATCTCATTGATCCCAAGCCTTATCATTTCTTATCGCATCAATTTCATTGCAACATTATCACATCATTCAGTTCTCATGGGACATGTAGCATTTTATTCATTTCATAGTATAAGCCCCTTGATTTTTAGAGTTAATTTTATTATTTTATTTAATAAGTTATTAATAGATATTTTTTCTACTATTATTTTTTTATCATAATATATACTTTTCTGTAGCTTTAATTTTTTGAGCACAAGAAATACCAAACTCTAGAAACTTTCTTTATGAGTTTTGATCTAGACTAGTTTATCTTCATGTCACGACCCGCACCCTAGAGTAAGGGCACGAGACGTGGGTACGTCCAGCCTACGCCGCAGTGTCGGCGGTAGAACGCTGTCCTAGGTCACAACATCTAACAATATAATGCTGAACAGTTTATACTCCCCGAATGGGGGTGACATAGCAGAAAATAAACTCAATCACAACTAAGGCAGGAAGATAAGATGGAATGATAGATAGATAAAACTGCTGAAAGGAAAGGAATCCACAAGTACAAACAGAGAGTCTAAGTGTCTAAGATAAATACATATCCCAAGTACCAAATATATACAATCATCCAGAATGAATATAAAAGAAGACATCCTAGTCTAGAGGAGTGTCGTCCACAGCTAAAGGCTCATGCTGTTGGTCCAAGTCTATACTGTCATCTAGGGTAGCCCCATAATAAGTGGGACAGTCGGCCTCGTCCTCATCCTCTGTAATATTTCAACAGGTCCAGTCAGGACAGGAGCGAGCACAATACATCTCAACAAGTCATAACAGGAAAGGAAATATAATCATGCTAGAGAATAAAATACAGGAAACTGAAGAACAGCATAATGTAAGAGAGAGACAGTAAGTAAATATCTATGATATATAAAAGAGAGACAGTGTTAGTGATTTAGAGTACAAGTCGAACATGTGAATGTCTTAGGACTGATTCATGACTACACTAAGAGTGATTCATGACTATACTACTTTGGATATTTATTCACATGACCATTCATACTCCCCCGTACCCCAATCAATACACAAGGATCCAGTCAAGTTACGTTAAGATTCGTGACTAAACTACTACCCGTATAGGGTGATTCATGAATTGATTCGTGAAGGCTCGGTGATCATGAGAGTACATGAGTGACTAGCTGATTCCCGAAGATTCATGATAATAGAAGCATAAGATACATGATGTAAGTGAAACACACTGGACAGAAGTATCTGATGCTCCCGAGAGGGATAACATCTCATGAAGGGATCCATATAGTACTAATCCATGTTACCAACGTGTCAGCATCAAGTAAGATAATCTAAAGCAGGAAATATAATCCTAAACAAGATATGAAATAATCAGAGAATGTACTCGCCTGCTACCTGAGTGTCCAACAGAAATATACTGTCCGAGGAGAGGTGTCTGGCTCCTAATCAGAACAGCACAAGTCACAACAAGTCCAGAATGGTAAAGATAATCACTACAATGCATTCTACATGAGTCTAGGTCAAACTAGGCCAAAGTCAACTCTTGGTCAACCCTGGTCAACCAAGAAGTTAAACCTAGGTCAACTATGTCCAAACTGGTCAACTAAGGTCATACAGGTCTAAA
This sequence comes from Iris pallida, assembly GCA_029216955.1. NCBI lineage: Eukaryota > Viridiplantae > Streptophyta > Magnoliopsida > Asparagales > Iridaceae > Iris > Iris pallida. The sequence goes on from JANAVB010034420.1 coordinate 6,100,483, forward strand.
CTAAGTCAAACTAGTCTAGGTTGGTCAACCATGGGCTATGGGCCCAATCCGTTAGGCACTAGCCATACACTAGGCCATAACTCATGCAGAGTCATAGCCATGTAGGCCATGAGCTAATACAACATAGCCTATAGGCCAACCCATATATATATATCAATATATTCACATATATGAGTATATATATATCTACATATACTATAGGAAATGCCTAGTACTCTAGCTATCACACATATAGAATCCCCTTACACTTACACTACCATCCCACATATATATATATATATATATATATAATCACACACATACATAGATTAGGAAGTATCTAGATACATAATATGTGTGTAGATAAAGAGAGGAATGTGAATGTGTCAATATGCTCATGAGTATGTGTGGATATGTAGGTATGTGACAGTGCAAAAATGGGAAGGAAATTTAGTTTCCAGGTTTTTCTTATAATTATAATTCAGTTTCATCTCAATCCCCCATCTCAGGTTTCCTACTAAGTGATAGGAAATACAAGGCAGTGTATAGATTATGAATTGTGTGTGTGTGCTAGAGGGAAACATGTGTGGTGAACATGTGAAAACAAGATTCAATATCAGGCCTAACAATGACAGTAAAACAGTGACAAAAAATCAGGAAAACAGTGACTCTCAGGTGCAAGAATTCCCAGGTTCAACCAAGTAACTAACATCTAATGGAACCCAGATTTTGGAATCAAATGACAGGGAATAACAGTACTCTTGTGTTCTCAGATTTTGGAATACCAATTGACAGTTTAAATGACAGTTAGGCAAAAGAATGGAAAAATCAATTCATGTTCTAACTAATATTCAATCTCATGATTAAAACATCCTAACAGTAAAATACAAATGCAGTTCTTAGGAATTTCAATTCAATCTCAGGTTCACAGATTTATATTAAGCCTCAGAAATCAAAACAGTGAAAATGACATGTAATAGGTTCTCAGGAATTGAATTTAATCTCAGGTTTTAGGACTAAACAGTGTATCAATGAACATTGCAAATCTCAATGAAATTGAACTTCTCTTTCATCAATTCAACACAACAATGAACCTTTACAACCTAAACTTGATATCTAATTTTCAGACAAAATAACCATAGTTAATCTACATGATATTAAACATTAAATGAAATTCGAAAATAGGGAAATCAGTGATACACTCACTGATACTCTAAGTATCAGTCAACCGAGCATTTCCCCAATCCAACTCGATTATCCCAATCTAATAAATAAATTACACTAACAGAGATTAAGGAATGTGATTAGGACTTAATTAGCATACAATTTAATCACTAATTATCAGGATTTATCCACAAAAAAATATGAACAGTTCAAAATGCTCACTGATATATTGTGTATCAGTCAAATAGGAATTTCCTATTTAACATTGAAATAATAGTAATAGGCTTAGGATCTTGGTTGGTAATTAATAACAATTATGTGTTCGTGTCATACATTTGATGTCGTGTCCAGAAACAAGACACGGATGTGTCCACAACACACGCAAACCCAATACACAGATCTGGGTTCAGTCGACAGTTCTCGTGTCCAGTGTGGGCTAGATTCCTCACCCGACACGAAACATTAGGACACGAAACTTCGGGGGTAACACGACAGTCACTGCCCCTAGCTCTGTGCCAAAAATCATGCGTCCACGTGTCCTGGATAGCTCGCACGAGCACGCGAGTAGCAGGGCATTCATGTACACGCGCGCACGACCGTGTCCAAGGATCCCAAACGACACAAAAATGACACGAGACTCTCTCAGTCACTTAGAAACCCATAGACGACACCAAGACACGACTTCCTATTTAAACACATCTTGAAATATCGATCGAAATGCCCTTTGTGGCATTTCGTCGAACACCTGCGCACAGCACTGATACGTGTCCGATACGGACACGTACAGGACACGAAAATTGGCAAATCCTATTCCTACAGAACCAGGACACCTAGGGCTAGGTGTTCATGCAAAGAAAACCTAATTTTAATGGGTGGATAGGAATTTACCTATGGTTGTTCTTCAACACAAAAACTATCTTCCAAGGAGTTCTTCAAAGCCACCCAAATCCTTCAAATTGATGCAACTCTGAGATTTGACTCCCCAATCAGCAAGAGAATATTGATTAGAACACAATGGAAGAAATTCCAATAAAAATGGAGTCCTATTGATCAAGCTATGAAGAAAAATAATTAAAAGCTTACCTAGTTCTTAGGAATAATGATGCACTATTGAAAAAGAGGCACAATTCCTAAGGAGACATTATATAGGCAAGGGGGTCTTGGCTGGCCACTTTAGTTAGGGTTAGGGTTTTTAGGTTGCATCCTAGGGCTAGGAATGAATCAAGGGTAATGTGTGGTCTAAAATCTAGGGCTCTTTTCTAGTCTTTAGCAAATCACTCAACTTAACTAAACTTGACTTAAAACCATTAACCAATACCAACTAATTCTCAAGTAGCTAACTAAACTAGTTATGACCAATCTAGGTTAGGCTAACCAAAACCACATGACAATAATTAAACTAGTATTTAAAATCACACCATTCAATTAAATCATTTAAAATTCCTAATAAAATATATTAAATTCAAAAATGACAAAAATACCCTCAAACTAGAAATATGGTAGTGACAAATCTACCCTCCTTAAAAAAAATTTTTGTCCTTGAAATTGAAAGACGAAACTAACAATGAGAAGGATAGACGATCATACCTCACGGTCCAAAAAGATATGGGTAACGCTCGCGCATCTCATCCTCCCGCTCCCAGGTAGACTCTCCTGGAGAATGATGCGTCCATGCGACGCGTACCAAGGGTATCACCTGGTTCCTTAGAACCTTCTCCCGACGATCCAGAATCTCCACAGGCTGCTCTGGATAACTGAGAGTAGGTCCAACCTCAATCTCCGAATGATCGAGCACATGGCTAGGGTCAGCCACGTACCGCCTCAACTGTAATACGTGGAATACGTTGTGGACACCCACTAGTACAGGTGGCAAGTCTAGCCTGTAAGCCACGTCGCCGACTCTCCCGCTGATAACGAAAGGGCCGATGAAGCGCGGGCTAATCTTCCCACCTCCACCAAAACGTATAGTACCACGAGTCGGAGATATCTGCAGAAAAACCATGTCTCCGACCTAAACACAAGCAAGGTCTCAAATAAACTATGATAAACAAACATGATCAATAAAACACAACAAACAAACCTAAATCTAATCCTACTCTAATCTGTACCTCAAACTCCAAGGGCCTCCGGTGGCTATCGGCCCAATGCCGATGTCTGTCCTGTGCCACGCAAAGTCTGTCCCTGATGAGCTTCACCTTTTTGCCTTCATCAACAACCATCTCTGGCCCCAGTAAAGCTCGCTCACCAACATCATCCCAAGATAAGGGTGTACGACACCTGCGCCCGTACAGAGCCTCGAAAGGTGACATCTCGATGCTGGCCTGGAAACTGTTGTTGTAAGCAAACACCACCAAATGAAGATGATCCTCCCAGGAACCTCCAAAGTCCAAGACGCATGTCCGCAGCATATCCTCAAGCGCCTGAATAGTCCTCTCTGACTGTCCGTCCGTCTGGGGGTGGTATGCAGTACTAAACTTGAGCTGAGTGCCCAAGCTAGTCTGTAGACTCCTCCAGAAATGGAAAGTAAAGCGACTATCCCAATCTGAGATGATGCTGACCGAAACCCCGTAAATCCTGACTATCTGCCGCATGTATATCTCCGCAAGCCTCTCTGTAGACGTACCCACCTTGAATGGCAAGAAGTGGGCCGATTTGGTCAACCTGTCAATGATGACCCAAATCGCGTCTTTTTCTCCTGGTGTACGCGGCAATCCTGATACGAAGTCCATAGTGATATGCTCCCATTTCCACTCGGGAATGGGCAGCGGCTGCAATAATCCACTCGGCCTCTGCCTCTCTACCTTGACCTGCTGACAGACCAAGCACCTAGCTATGAAGCGAGCTACCTCCCGCTTCATCCCGGACCACCAAACATGCTCCCTCAGATCTCGGTACATCTTGTTGGCACCAGGGTGTATAGAGTACTGAGATCTGTGGGCCTCCTGTATAACCTGCTCTATGAGATCTCTGCTGGGCACACATAACCTGGAACCGTGCCTCAAGGCACCATCCTCTGTAAGAGAAAACTTGCCATCCAGCAATCCTGCTCGAACCTGCTCTCGGAGACACCGTAGAGCAACGTCCTCAAACTGTGTCGACTTGATCCTCTCCACCAAGTCTGACTGAATCTGTGGGCCCCACAACTGTATCTGCACTCCGGGCATGATCACCTCAATCCTAAGGCTCTCCAAATCTGCAAGCAAGTGCCGATCCATGGTCAAACACATGGCTGTCGGATACCTACTCAAGGCATCGGCAACCACATTGGCCTTTCCTGGGTGATACTGAAGTAGGATGTCAAAGTCCTTCATCAACTCTAGCCATCTGTGCTGCCTCATGTTCAACTCCTTCTGAGTGAACACATACTTTAAGCTCTTGTGATCTATGAAGATCTCCACCCTCTCCCCATACAGATAATGTTTCCACAACTTCAGAGCAAATATCACCGCTGCCAGCTCCAGGTCGTGGGTAGGGTAGTTCTTCTCATGGAGATGTAATTACCTGGAAGCATAGGCAATCACCTTCCCATGCTGATGCAAGACACAACCCAGCCCTTTCCCTGAAGCGTCACTATAAATAGTGAATCCCTCTGATCCTGAAGGCAATGTCAGAATCGGAGCTGTCGTAAGCTGCTTCTTCAACTCATCAAAAGCTGCCTGACACTCCTCTGACCAAACGTACTCAGTATCCTTCCGGATCAACCGAGCCAACGGCTCTGCAACCCGGGAGAAATCCTGCACAAATCTCCGATAATATCCTGCCAGCCCCAGGAAGCTCCTGATCTCTGCCACTGAAGTCGGCGCTGCCCAAGCCTCAACTGCTACGATCTTCTTGGGATCAACTGAGATACCATCTCCAGTCACCACATGCACCAAAAAGTCTACCCGGTCCAAGAAGAACTCACACTTGGAGAGCTTCCCACAAAGCTGCTCCCTCCTGAGAGTCTCCAGCACTATCCTCAAATACTCCTCGTGCTCCTCCTCAGTCTTGGAATATACCAAGATGTCGCCAATGAACACTACCACAAACTGATCCAGGTACTGGTGGAACACCTTGTTCATCAGGTTCATAAACACTGCTGGTGCATTGGTTAGCCCAAACGGCATAACCAAAAACTCAAACTGCCCGTACCGCATTCTGAAAGCGGTCTTGGGAACATCCTCGCCCTTCACCTTCACCTGGTGATATCCTGACCTCAGATTAATCTTGGAAAATACCCGAGCTCCGCTCAACTGGTCAAAAAGATCGTCGATTCGCGGCAGTAGGTATTTGTTCTTGATCGTGAGGTTATTGAGTGCCATGTAGTCAATACACATCCGTACTGACCCATCCTTCTTCGGCACAAACAATACTGGTGCACCCCATGGCGACGAACTCGAACGGATGAAGCCCTTGTCCTGCAGCTCATCCACTTGCTTTTTCAGCTCCACCAACTCGCTGTTGTTCACGTCGATAGACATGCTGAGAGATGGGTTCCGCTCCTGGAACCAAGTCTATCGAGAACTCTATGTCTCTGTCTAGTGGCAATCCCGATAACTCCTCTGGGAAAACAACCATATACTCTGCTATCAAGGGGTATGGAATCGTCTGCTCCTCAACCGAGACTCCACAGAAAACTCTGTTGCTCTGCTCCGCCAGACGTCTGGAGTACTCGAACTCTGGCTCCCGCGGTGCTCTGAAGAGAAGTCTACCCCCTCTGCAATCAATGCTGGCGTGGTGCCTGCTCAACCAATCTATGCCGAGTACTATATCGTAGTTCGGCAATGGCATTACGAACAGGCTCACCTCCAACTCACGGCCTCCCAAAACAATACTCCGACCCTTACAAACATCACGTACGAGGATAATGCCACCCTCGGTCGTGATCTTGTGAGTCCTAGGTAACGATTCAGCTATAATATCGTGTCTAATCGTAAATGATACTGATATGAAGCTATGCGAAGCACCGGAATCGAATAATGCAAAAGCTGAACTGGAGTCAAGAAGAACCGAACCTGCGATCAGCTCTCCTATGGCCTCTGTATCCTCGGCTGCCATGGCAAAAGCTCGCCCCTGCTGGCCTCTCCTGGCCTGCTGCTGGTGCTGCACAAACCACTGCTGCTGAGTCGACAAAGGTCCCTTCTGCGGTACTCCTGGAGCCTTAGCTCCTGCTCCTGCCAATATACTGAGCGCAGTCCCTCAGCTGATGGTTCGCTGCTCTGCAAAGAAGGCATCTACCCAACCTCTTCCTGCACTCGTCCCACCCGTGCCCTGGCTTCTTGCAATAAGCACAGGTGGTGGCCTGCTGCCTCGGTGCCTGCTGCTGCACCCTCTGCTGCTGATGCTGAACTGGCTGATGCCTCGGCTGCTGAAACTGCTGCGGCTGGAACCTCTGCTGCTGGTGCTGCTGCTGATGCTGCTGCTGAAAGTGCGGCCTCTTGGCCAGTCCTCCGCTACTGCTGCCTCCCTGGGAGTCTCGCCCCTTCTTGAGCCTAAGATCAAGATCATCCTCTGCAGCTAAAGCGTCCACCAGGATCTCCTCAAAGGTAGCACTGCGGGTGTTCTTGGTGTAGGACTTGACCTCCTTTACCAAGCCTTTCCGGAACCTCCGGGCCTTTGTCGCCTCCGACAAGTCCTCCATAAATCTGCTCAGGCGGCAGAACTCTCCTGCGTACTCCTCCACAGACTGGCTTCCCTAGACTAGGGCCTCGAACTGAGTCTCGAGGGCTCCCAGTGCTGCGTCCGGGAAGAACTTCTCCTTAAACAGCTTCTTGAATGCTGCCCAAGTCTGTCCTGCTGTGCCAACCCTCGGGTCGGTCTGGTACCATGTACGGCCCAGATCCTGCAGCATGCTGGCCGCTGTCTCTATCTGGAGCCTCGTCGGGATGTCAGCCAACCTGAATATCTCCTCCATGTGCTCAATCAACTCATCGGCATACAAGATCCCCTCTGTCCCTTGGAAGTCCCTCGGGTGCATCTTCTGAAAGTCTTGTATACCCTTCTCCCGTGGCTGGTGAGGCTGTGTGGCTGTCGCTGGCTGAGCTGCAACTCTCTCTACTGCTGTCACAGCCAGGTCAATGCCTCGTGTGAGCTCTGTTGTGTGCCTCTGCTGCTGGGTCTGCTGACCCTCCATGTACTGTCGGAAGAAAGCTAACAGCTAAACGGTGTCAACTGTCCCCGCAGGTAGCTGCTGCTGCTGAAGCACATCCGGAATCACCGGACTCGGCTCATGCCTCACAGGTGGTGGGGCTCCCCCGAAAGCTGCTGAAATGCCTACCCCAGCCGGCATGACTGGGGCTGCGGTACCAGGGGCTGGCTGCTGAGTATGAGAGGTGGCAGACCTCTTATCGGCGTCCTTTGGCCCTGGCGATGCGATCTCCTCTCAACCATCCTGGAGACACAGATCCAAAAGAAATAATTGCTGAGAATGAGTCAAAATATCAAAGGAGGACAGTTTAAATTCAAAGGAAGACAATAAGCAGCAAAATTTAGATATACGGAATCTGATAAAGAATTTTTCCTAATGTGACTGAGTACCTTCAAAAATTTTCCTAATTCTACTGCAGGCTGCAGTGATATTCTAGTTCGAATACCACTACATTTCATATCTAGACCTGCATGGGCCACCACTAAAAACGTGTCACAATCTGCACCCTAGAGTAAGGGTACGAGACATGGGTACATCCAGCCTACGCCGCAGTGTCGGCGGTAGAACGCTGTCCTAGGTCACAACATCTAACAATATAATACTGAATAGTTTATACTTCCCGAATGGGGGTGACATAGCAGAAAGTAAACTCAATCATAACTAAGGCAGGAAGATAAGATGGAATGATAGATAGATAAAAACTGCTGAAAGGAAAGGAATCCACAAGTACAAACAGAGAGTCTAAGTGTCTAAGATAAATACATATCCCAAGTACCAAATATATACAATCATCCAGAATGAATATAAAAGAAAACATCCTAGTCTGGAGGAGTGTCGTCCACAGCTAAAGGCTGCTGCTGCTGGTGCAAGTCTGTACTGTCATCTAGGGTAGCCCCATAATAAGTGGGACAGCCCGCCTCATCCTCATCCTCTGTAATATTTCAACAGGTCCAGTCAGGACAGGAGCGAGCACAATATATCTCAATAAGTCATAACAGGAAAGGAAATATAATCATACTAGAGAATAAAATACAGGAAACTGAAGAACATCATAATGTAAGAGAGAGACAGTAAGTAAATATCTATGATATATAAAAGAGAGACAGTGTTAGTGATTTAGAGTACATGACGAACACGTGAATGGCTTAGGACTGATTCATGACTACACTAAGAGTGATTCATGACTATACTACTTTGGATATTTATTCACATGACCATTCATACTCCCCCGTACCCCAATCAATACACAAGGATCCAGTCAAATTACGTTAAGATTCGTGACTAAACAACTACCCATATAGGGTGATTCATGAATTGATTCGTGAAGGCGCGGTGATCATGAGAGTACGTGAGTCACTAGCTGATTCCCGAAGATTCATGATAATATAAGCATAAGATACGTTATATAAGTGAAACACACTGGACAGAAGTATTTGTTGCTTCGGAGAGGGATAACATCTCATGAAGGGATCCATATAGTACTAATCCGTGTTACCAACGTGTCAGCATCAAGTAAGATAATCTAAAGCAGGAAATATAATCCTAAACAAGATATGAAATGATCAGAGAATGTACTCGCCTGCTATCTGAGTGTCCAACTGAAATGTACTGTCCGAGGAGAGGTGTCTGGCTCCTAATCAGAACAGCACAAGTCACAACAAGTCCAGAATGGTAAAGATAAGCACTACAATACATTCTACATGAGTCTAAGTCAAACTAGGCCAAAGTCAACTCTTGGTCAACCTTGGTCAACCAAGAAGTCAAACCTAGGTCAACTATGTCCAAACTGGTCAACTATGGTCAAACAGGTCTAAACTAGGTCAAACTAGTCTAGGTTGGTCAACCATGGGCTTTGGGCCCAATCCTCTAGGTACTAGCCATACACTAGGCCATAACTCATGCAGAGTCATAGCCATTTAGGCTATGAGCTAATACAACATAGCCTATAGGCCAACCCATATATATATATATATATATATATATATATATATATATATATATATATATATACATATACTATAGGATATGCCTAGTACTCTAGCTTTCACACATGTAGAATCCCCTTACACTTACACTACCATCCCACACACACACACACACATATATATATATATATATATATATATATATATATATATATATATATATATATATAAAATATATATATATATATATATATATAATCACACACACACATAGATTAGGAAGTATCTAGATACATAATGTGTGTGTGGATAAAGAGAGGAATGTGAATGTGTCAATATGCTCATGAGTGTGTGTGGATATGTAGGTATGTGACAGTGCAAAAATGGGAAGGAAATTCAGTTCCCAGGTTTTTCATATAATTATAATTCAGTTTCATCTCAATCCCCCATCTCAGGTTTCCAACTAAGTGACAGGAAATGCAAGGCAGTGTATACATTATGAATTGTGTGTGTGTGTGTGCTAGAGGGAAACATGTGTGGTGAACATGTAAAAACAAGATTCAATATCAGGCCTAACAATGACAGTAAAACAGTGAGGAAAAATCAGGAAAACAGTGACTCTCAGGTGCAAGAATTCCCAGGTTCAACCAAGTAACTAACATCTAATGGAACCCAGATTTTGGAATCAAATGACAGGGAATAACAGTGCTCTTGTGTTCTCAGATTTTGGAATACCAATTGACAGTTTAAATGACAGTTAGGCAAAAGAATGGAAAAATCAATTCATGTTCTAACTAATATTCAATCTCAGGATTAAAACATCCTAACAGTAAAATACAAATACAGTTCTCAGGAATTTCAGTTCAATTTCAGGTTCACAGAATTACATTAAGCCTCAGAAATTAAAACAGTAAAAATGACATGTAATAGGTTCTCAGGAATTGAATTTAATCTCAGGTTTTAGGACTAAACAGTGTATCAATGAACATTGCAAATCTCAATGAAATTGAACTTCTCCTTCATCAATTCAACACAACAATGAACCTTTACAACCTAAACTTGATATCTAATGTTCAGACAAAATAACCATAGTTAATCTACATGATATTAAACATTAAATGAAATTCGAAAATAGGGAAATCAGTGATACACTCACTGATACTCTAAGTATCAGTCCAGCAAGCATTTCCCCAATCCAACTCGATTATCCCAATCTAATAAATAAATTACACTAACAGAGATTAGGGAATGTGATTAGGACTTAATTAGCATGCAATTTAATCACTAATTATCAGGATTTATCCACAGGAAAATATGAACAGTTCAAAAAGCTCACTGATACATTGTGTATCAGTCAAATAGGAATTTCCTATTTAACATTGAAATAATAGTAATAGGCTTAGGATCTTGGTTGGTAATTAATAAAAATTATGTGTTCATGTCATACATTTGATGTCGTGTCCAGAAACAAGACACGGATGTGTCCACAACACACGCAAACCCAATACACAGATCTGGGTTCAGTCGACAGTTCCCGTGTCCAGTGCGGGCTAGATTCCTTACACGACACGAAACATTTGGACACGAAACTTCATGGGTGACACGACAGTCACTGCCCTAGCTCTATGTCAAAAATTATGCATCTACGTGTCCTGTATAGCTCGTACGAGCACGCGAGTAGCAGGGCATTCCTGTACACGCGCGCACGGTCGTGTCCAAGGATCCCAAACGACACAAAAATGACACAAGACTCTCTCAGTTACTTAGAAACCCATAGACGACACCAAGACACGACTTCCTATTCAAACACATCTCGAAATATCGATCGAAATGCCCTTTGTGGTATTTCGTCGAACACCTGCGCACAGTACTGATACATGTCCGATACGGACACGTACAGGACACGAAAATTGGCAAACCCTATTCCTACAGAACCAGGACACCTAGGGCTAGGTGTTCATGCAAAGAAAACCTAATTTTAATGGATGGATAGGAATTTACCTATGGTTGTTCTTCAACACAAAAACTCTCTTCCAAGGAGTTCTTCAAAGCCACCCAAATCCTTCAAATTGATTCAAATATGAGATTTGACTCCATAATCAGCAAGAAAACATTGATTAGAACACAATAGAAGAAATCCCAATAAAAATGGAGTCCTATTGATCAAGCTATGAAGAAAAATAATTAAAAGCTTACCTAGTTCTTAGGAATAATGATGCACTATTGAAAAAGAGGCACAAATTCCTAATGAGACATTATATAGGCAAGGGGGATCTTGGCTGGCCACTTTAGTTAGGGTTAGGGTTTTTAGGTTGCATCCTAGGGCTAGGAATGAATCAAGGGTAATGTGTGGTCTAAAATCTAGGGCTCTTTCCTAGTCTTTAGCAAATCACTCAACTTAACTAAACTTGACTTAAACCATTAACCAATACCAACTAATTCTCAAGTGGCTAACTAACTAGTTATGACTAATCTAGGTTAGGCTAACCAAAATCACATGGCAATAATTAAACTAGTATTTAAAATCACACCATTCAATTAAATCATTTAAAATTCCTAATAAATTATATTAAATTCAATAATTCAAAAATGACAAAAATACCCTCAAACTAGAAATGTGGTAGTGATACTTCAATTTGCTATAGCATGCCTCACTCAAACATGTTTCCTTGTATTCTATTTTCATCGCACAACTTTCAGATCAAATTAGGATAATTTGCTATTTATAATAAAATTTGTCATACTTTCCAATTTAATTTTGGGGCTCGACATCGATCCAACCCATTCAGCCTAATATATTATTTTGATATACTTTGAACCTACTACACACATGCCTATGGTATCCTACTCAATTGTGTTCTAATGTGCTACTTATTTTAAATGGCACATAAGACCCATTTAAAGCCTTTTCAGTGTTCAATTCAATTCGAATAATTGTTTTGACCATAACCTAGTCAACCCAACTTAGTGGAGCCTACCTAGGGTTGCCAAAATCATTTACAAACATAGTTAATTAATTTTTGGATATTTAATAGCTGTCATGTGCTCCAATCCTAACCATTTTGACCAAAGTCAAACATTACACCCATAGATAGAGACCACTATACACCAAACTAATTGGATTTATTGGTTGACCAAATCAACTACAAATGAATCCAAATCAAAACCAAAATCTCCCTAACACATAGGAGAACAAAACCCTATTTAGATAGCCCGATTGGCCGGCCACCTCCTCTCCCTATACTAAAACCTGACTTATCCTATTAAGGCCGACGGCCACCTACCTTTGGCCGACCACCCCAAAGTCCCTTCTACTCGACTTTTGTGCCCTCAACCACCTCCACGATGACTAAAGTGACCCATCTTCAAACCTATCAAGCCCAGAGGAGTTTAGTCACCTTATTTGACCGTTTAGAAGCCGAGCTTGATGGACATTTCTAGCCGTAACAAAAATTCTTAACCCAAGTTTTTCATCTTCTAAAATAGGTTTTAAATACTTTTTCTCATCTAATTTGCCTAAAACTAAAACTAATAGATAGCCCTATGTTTCTACTTTGATATTCAATTGCTAACTCACACCGTTCCACTCAGTTTGACCGTGACGTTTGTTGTATAAAAGTTTGTCCATATTTGACCTATTTTGGTGTGAGGATCTTTCCGACGACTTATGAACCCATTTGATCTCAAATAAATCTTTCATGCGTTTATTGCATCATTTCTATGATACTAGTTTTTCAGACACCGAAAAGTCAACCATAACCCGACTACTTGATCTCTAAACTTCATAAGAATTTAAATAAATTAAATATAATTAATTTAGATGTCATATTTTCTTTAATTTATTCTGATTATTTTTAGAATATTTAATTTCTATATTTTTCATATTGATTCACTTCCAAATTGGACCCATATATTGCATAATTGTGTTGGTAAATAAATACATTAATTTGAGTTTTTTTCATAAAAGAAATATATATAAATTATATTCATAAATTAATGTTTATTCTTCCAGAACTAAAAGTATATATTTTGGGGATTTAAATATTATTTTTCTAAAATAACATGGTGACATATATAGTATCATTGATGGTATATATGGTTAAGTGTTAATTTATGGTTGTTGACTAGTTGTACCTATATATAATATGTGATCCTTGTTGTGTAATTTTGACATCAATTTCTGTTATTTTTTAAATTACTTTGATTTATTTCAAAATTTAAATATATTACTTTTATATTATTTGGTTTCGAGTTAATTGATAAGTTGGCTTAATAAGCTAATTACTTAGCATATTTATGAGAAGTGTATTTTTCTATAAATACTATGATTAAATATTATTGTTAAATATTTTAAAGAAATATTCAAGGATTTATGATTATTACTTTTAGTTTATAAAAATTCTACTTTTATCTAATAAGATAGTTATATGTGTGTGTAGAATAGTTAGAGTATGTATATATTTTCTTGTTTGATAAAAATATATTTATAAATATTTTTCCAAAAATATTTATTATTATTTCAGAATTTAATGTTATTATTTTGAAACTATAAAATAATATTTTTGTCATGCCAATAAAATATTATATGACTATACTTTGATATAAACTAGTTTACTAGATTATGCCTAAGTAGAGACTCTACATGGTAAGTGTATACATGGTATGTGTGAGACCTTTAAGTTAGCATTTATTTTAGTTTATTTATATTACTAGGCATTCTCGATTGTTCGACTATAATTGGAGGCGGACTGATGATTATTTTGTTTCCAATATGCCAGGCAAGATACCTTGCCTTTGTTCTCTGTTTAAATTAAGTTTCTATTTCTGTGCTTATTGTTGATAGTTACAGTTGTGCGCATCCAACTTTGACTTCGGTGCCATCGATGTTGTCATCGATGTCAAGGATGTGTGTGTTGACCTAGAGTTAGTAGACTTACCTTTAGTTGGGAAGTTATTGATATAACTTCCACGTCCTTGACATGTGTTACTATACGACACATGAGTGAGGATTCATATGCATGAGTCACCCATCAACTGGACCTTGGTGCGTTGACTCATTAGATAGTTAGGTCTTGTCTATGTATGGTGACTTACATTAAGATCTGGATTGTTCGAGTCATGGATATGACTTGTGCGATACATGTGTGGAGAAGACTATTAGTAGGCGTATGAGATACCCTACTTGGTTTCAGTGGTTGCCCAGTTATGGGTTATTTGTTTCTCGGTTATGGGTGTGTCACTAGAGGATATATTCGACAGCGGCCCTGACTGCGTGTAGATATGGTCGGGAGGTATTCTAGTGATGCAAAGTATGTCTAGAGGATATATATCCATTCAATAGCCCTGACTGCACGTCAGATACAGTCCGAATGTGTACTAGTTCATGTGAAAGCCTCTAGCTGACCAGAGTGATCTTTAATTTGCATTCACATAGCGGTTAGGTTCAGTTTGTATTATGGCATGGGATAGTGTCTTATCAAGGAATGGTGTACCACTCCTTGCCCTTGTTTGGTTGTAGGAGTGGTTCGTTGTTTCAGTGGTGGGATATTATTCCATGTTATGACCAGAGCTATTTATTCTATGTTTATATTTATTCAGTTTACATTGGCATATTTTTTCTATATCTTGTTATTGTTGGAGTGGGTGGGGTTCCCAACCTATGTGGAGAAGGCCCCGGAGTGCGACGAGCGCCGTTCGTGTGTCGAAGAAGCTCGGGAAGTAGGCGATGGAATTGCTGCTGTTGCTGCTGGAGCTGCTGGAAGCAGGGGATCCGAGTTCGGGCCGAACTCGGTCCCATGGCGAGTTCGAGCCGAACTCGGTCTGGCCGTTCCAGGGTTTGGCGAGTAGGTGCTGGTTGCCCCACACAGAGTTCTGGCCGAACTCTGTGTCGTCGGGGCTGAAGCGGATTTCTGGATGAGTTTTTATCATTGGATCTAATCCAACGGTCCAGGTTGGTTGCGGGATTAGGGAGTTATATTGAGATTTCTCAACCCTAATTCATTATCGCAAGTAAACACAACTTTTGAGAGAGGAAGGAGACAAGAGTGCCATTACAACTTTGGAGAAGAAGGCGGAGGATTGAAGGTCGTTTTCGAAGGAGATCGTGTTTCGGGTAATCTCTACTCGTCGTTCTCGCTCTTCGTAGCCTTGTAATCATTGTTCTTATCTCTGAGTGTTGTGGGGATCCGATTTGGATCGGGAGGAGTTTGTAGAGGGTGTAATTCTTCTATTCCATTAGTGGAGGCTTCTCAGGGTTGGACTCCGATCGTCCCGTGGTTTTTTCTGCAAGGGTTTCTACGTCAAAAATTCTCTGTGTCTGCATGGATTGTTTTTGTGTGCTTGTTTTTGGGTTCGTGCATTGTATTGCTCGGTCCTCTCGCAGGTACTCTCCAGTTTGGGGAAAGGTTTTTGCGTTTCTTTCCCAACAGAGTGGTATCAGAGCTTTGGGTTCAAAGGGTGTCAGGAGTTGACAGAGGAACCAGAGAGGAGAGATGGACGCGAAGCTGGGGCGCATGGTGAACCTTAATGGCACAAACTATCATTATTGGCGGAGCAAGATGAAAGATTTACTATTTGTCAAGAAGCTGCATCTACCCGTGTTTGCATCCGAGAAGCCCAGTGTTAAATCCGAGGAGGACTGGACATTCGAGCACATACAGGTGTGTGGGTACATAAGGCAGTTTGTTGATGAGAACGTGTACAATCACGTTGCCAATATTGAGCATGCGAAGACATTGTGGGATAAGCTGGAATCCTTGTATGCGAAGAAGACCGGGGTAAACAAGTTGTTCCTGATCCGAACGATGATGGGTCTGCGGTACAAGGATGGGGTGTCTATTTCGGATCACTTGAGTGAGTTCCAGGGCGTGGTTGACCAGCTATCTTCTATGGAAGTCAAGTTCGACGATGAAGTTCAGGGACTATGGCTGCTGTGTACATTGCCAGACTCGTAGGAGACCGTACGAGTATCTATGATCGCTTCTGCTCCAGAGGGCATGGTCAGTCTGGAGTTTGCCAAGAGCGGGGTGTTGAATGAAGAGATGCGAAGACGTTCTCAGGGCACTTCATCCACATCCCACCACTCAGAGGCACTTGTTTCAGAGAGCCGCGGAAGGGGCAAAAGCAGGGGTCCAGGTGGTGGCAGAGACAAGAGCAGGGGGAAGTCCAAGGGTCGTTACGAGGACTCAGAGTGTTACTATTGCGGTAAGAAGGGCCATATCAAGCGGAATTGTTTCGCTTGGAAGAGAGAGAAGAAGGGCGACAAGGGGAAGCAAGAAGAGAACACTACAGCGGCGGCCTCGGTACATGGAGGCGATGTGATCATCGTAGGTGATGAGGTCATTACTAACCTCGCCTGCGATGACAATTCTTGGCTGGTGGACTCAGGGGCTTCAGCACATGTATCTCACAATAGCGCACTGTTTGCCACTTACACGACAGGTGACTGTGGCGTATTGAAGATGGGCAACGGAGATGTGTCGAAGGCGGTTACCGTTGGAGATGTGCATTTGAGAACGAAGACGGGTACGATTCTTGTTCTCAAGGATGTTCGGCATGTCCCTGATATCCGTTTCAACCTGGTGTCGGTTGGAAGGTTGGATGACGAGGGATTCTTCAGTCTCTTCGGGAACAGTCAGTGGAAGCTTTCCAGAGGTTCGATGGTGATTGCCAGAGGAAGCAAGAAGTCCGGTCTCTACTATATGGAGGGGAGCGCTGAGGGGGCACAGGAGGTGAACGCAGTCAGTGATGCGTCTACCGAGTTGTGGCACAGGCGGCTTGGCCATATCAGCGAGAAGGGGATGAGCTACTTGGTGAACAGGAAAGTGATTTCGGGGCTCAAGTCTACAAAGTTGGAGAAGTGCACGCACTGTTTAGCTGGAAAGCAAAATAGGGTGTCTTTCCAAAGTCACCCAAGTTCGAGGAAGCCGGCGTTGCTCGAGTTGATTCACTCGGATGTCTGCGGTCCTATGAAGGTAAAATCTCTTGGTGGTGCTTCTTACTTTGTAACCTTTATTGATGACTGTTCCAGGAAGGTTTGGGTCTATGCCTTAAAGACCAAGGATCAGGTGCTGCCTACTTTCAAGGAGTTTCAGGCCTTTGTTGAAAGGGAGACGGGCAAGAAGTTGTTGTGTGTTCGGTCCGACAATGGTGGCGAATACATCGGTCCCTTTGATGCGTATTGCAGAGAGCAAGAGATACGACACCAGAAGACTCTGCCAAAGACACCTCAGCTCAATGGTGTAGCGGAGCACATGAACAGGACACTGATGGAGAGGGTGCGGTGTTTGCTGTCAGAAGCAAACTTGCCGGGCAGTTATTGGGGTGAGGCTCTTCTCACAACTGCTTATATTATTAATTTGTCTCCTAGTGCTCCTTTGCAGGGTGATGTGCCTGATAAAGTATGGTACGGCAAAGAGCCGTCATACAATCACCTGCGGGCGTTTGGTTGTAAGGCCTTCGTGCATGTACCGAAGGACGAGAGGACCAAACTTGAGCCGAAGACGAGGCGATGCGTCTTTGTCGGCTATGGTCGGGATGAGTTTGGCTATAGACTCTACGACCCAGTGGAAGGAAAGCTCTACAGAAGCAGGGACGTGGTGTTCGTCGAGGATCAGACCATGACCAACACTCAGGATTCCGAGACGCCTTCTGAGGCTGAGGAATTGCCTGAGTTAGAGTCATTTCACTTCGAGCAGTTTCCAGAGGACATCGCAGAGGATCCAGTTATGGGGGAGCCGGTACATGGAGTTGCTCCCAACCTTGATCATCAGCCTGCTGATGGTGGTCAGGGTGTCCCTCAGGAGGATGAACATGCCGGAGAGGTAGTTCCTGAAGGGGAGGAGGCTATCGGTATACAGCCAGCACCAGTGGCTCCACTGAGAAGGAGTGACAGGGATCGTCGACCATCTACGAGATACTCACCGGATGAGTATGTGCTATTGACTGACGGGAGGGAGCCCGAAAGTTTCGCAGAGGCTATGGAAGACGAACACAGGCAGGAGTGGATGGTGGCTATGCAGGAGGAGATGAGTTCCTTGTACACCAATTCTACTTATGATCTGGTGCGGTTGCCAAAGGACAAGAAGGCTTTGAAGAATCGATGGGTGTTCAGAGTGAAGCAGACGGAAGATGCTACTCGCCCTCGATACAAAGCGAGGCTGGTAGTCAAAGGCTACGGTCAGCGGAAAGGCGTAGATTATGATGAGATCTTTTCGCCTGTCGTCAAGCATTCGTCTATTCGGGTGGTGCTAGCATTAGCAGCCAGTCTCGACTTGGAGGTCGAGCAGATGGACGTGAAGACGGCATTCCTCCACGGTGATCTTGAGGAGGAGTTGTACATGGAGCAGCCAGAGGGATTCTGCGAGAAGGGCAAGTCACATTTGGTCTGCCGGTAGAGGAAGATCTTGTATGGTCTGAAGCAGGCTCCGAGGTAGTGGTACAGGAAGTTCGAGTCGTTTATGGGGGAGCATGGTTATGTACGGACGACGTCGGACCATTGTGCATTTGTGAGGTATTTTGCCGATGATGATTTCATCATTTTGTTGCTCTATGTTGATGATATGCTATTAGTGGGTCGGAATGCCACTAGGATAGCGGAGTTGAAGCGCCAACTGGGTGCGGCCTTCTCTATGAAGGATTTGGGCACAGCGAAGACTATTCTTGGGATGGAGATCAGCCGAGAGAGAGAGTCCAAGCTGCTACACTTGTCCCAAAAGAAGTACATTCACCGGGTACTTCAGCTTTTCGGGATGGACGGGTCGAAGAAAGTGAGTTCCCCCCTCGCGGCTCACTTTAAGCTCACTGAGGAACAGTGTCCATCTACCGAGGACGAAAAGGAAGATATGGAGCGGGTTCCATATGCCTCAGCTGTGGGAAGCCTAATGTATGCTATGGTGTGTACGAGGCCAGATATTGCTCATGCAGTTGGTACGGTTAGCAGGTATCTTTCAAATCCTGGAAGGGTACATTGGAGTGCGGTCAAGTAAATTCTACGATATCTTCAGGGCACTGCTGGTTGCAGACTTTCCTTTGGTGGTGACGAGCCGAAGCTGGTTGGGTATACCGACGCTGATATGGCTGGAGATGTAGACACGAGGCGATCGACTTTGGGCTACGTGATGATGTTTGCGGAAGGAGCAGTGTCATGGCAGTCGCGGTTGCAGAAGTGTGTTGCCTTGTCGACGACAGAGGCAGAGTACATTACGGCGACGGAGGCTTACAAGGAGCTGTTGTGGATGAAGAAGCTGTTGCAGGAAATAGGACTGAAGCAAGAGCAGTATACTTTGCTTTGTGACAGTCAGAGTGCTATCCACCTTGTGAAGAATCAGATGTTTCATAGCCGGTCCAAGCACATCGAGACTCGGTATCATTGGATACGGGATGTGGTTGAGAAGAAGGACGCGTATTTGCCATTAAAATTGTTTGATTAAAAACTTTAATACAAACAGAACAGTGTTACAATGTAGGACTTAGATGTAGTCCTAGGAGTACACTTTTGTTTAAGCTGGGTCCTTAGTGCCAATGGAGCGAGTGGTAATGCGTTGACTCCGTTGACCGGCTGACGACGGTTATCGGTTCTCTGAAGGTGTGGATTGCTCTGGGTGCTGGAGCTTGCTGAGAGGAGGAAGACGTTGAGTGTCTGTATCTGCCTCTCTTGTGATTCCCCGTATGTTCGTTGTGGATTCTGTGTGTGTGTGAAGGAGAAGATCCCTCTCTTTATAGTTTTGCAGGCTGGCTACTCATGTGCGCATGTAGGATGCGCCGGTGTGTGGGGACGCCACGTGGAAGTTGCTGACGGGGGCGCGTAGATGATGCGCCCTGATTGAGGGGGAGAACTCTTCATACTGCTGTTGTGAGCCGGCACGTAGCAGAGGAGAAGATCTTTCTGTTGCTGAAATCTTGGACGAGTTGAGTCAAAGGACATGTGTCATCGACCCATGGCTCGAAGATCTCGGATTTGGGCGGGGGTAGTGATCTGGTGAGCTGCGCCTTGATTGGGCGCAGGAGGAGGTTGCGGCTCATAACCTTTAGGAGTTACAAACCATTTAGGGCGCATGGCCTTTGAGGCGCATGCAGGCAACTTTCCTTCTGTCTTTCGGGATCAGAGATCAGTCTGGGGCGCATGGCTTTTGAGGCGCATGCAAAGCTTCAACTGGAGACTCTTCTTCTGTCTTTAGGGATCAGTGAAGGGTCTGAGGCGCATGGCTTTTGAGGCGCATGCTGGTTTGGACGCATGGCCGTAGAGGCGCATGGTGATTTGGACGCATGGCCGTAGAGGCGCATGCGGATGGCCACGTGGCAGTAGCCGTCGAAATAGAGTCATGATGATGCTGACGTTGCCGACGCTTCGTTCTCTGAAAAAGCTGTCAACTGTTCAGACTTTGGGAAGCGTGCTGCCAACTCTGGTGTCAGTTCAGCATTTAATGTTTGTGACGTTCGATGGACAGCTGAGTGGGCACATTGGTTGGTGTTCCACTTGGCATGGAGATGTGAGGGAGGGTGCATCCTCTGTGATGCACCGGGTACTATAGGGCGCATCTGTGTGATGTGCCTGATACTGGAGGGCGCATCCGTGTGATGTGCTGTTTGGCTGGCGCATCCGACATGTCCTTTAATGATGCGGCTGTCTCGCTCCTCGAGTGCTATAAATAGCCGTTTGGCTGAATTCGAGGCGTCCGGTTCATCCATTTAATGCAAATTCATTGCACAGAATTCGGAGGGTCATCCACTTGGCGCGTGGGTTTGATTTGCCCGGCCTATAAATAGTGGCATGGAGAGAAGGTTTGCTCCTCATTCCCTCACGTACTTCCAACATGAACTTGGATATGTGGGTGCATTCTGTTGACGAAGTGCTCCCGAGGGTAAAGATGAGACGTTGTGTTGTCTTCGATGCACTTGAAGGTGACTGTTACATCCAAAAGACGGAGTCGAGGGCTTCTGAGGCAGGCGGAAGGTGCCTGTTGCATCCAAAGATAAGGATATTCGGGCCTCGTCTCCGTTATTCCGGAAGAGCCGTAGATCGAAATGGTGGTGCTAGGCTCTCTCTTCCTTCAAAGTGGGTGCCGCCCACTTTGATTGTGTTGAAAGCTCCTTGTGCCATGATTTCGATCACGGTCCTCCTTGGTCTTTGGAGGCTCTTTCGAAGCCTCCCCTGGCCACAGCATTTGCGGTGCTCTTCTCTTCCTTGGTTCCAGCCAGAGGGTTAAATGCTTTGCTTGGCGAAGCACTTATCAGGCGAGCCTGGCTGGAAGAGCGGTACATAACTGGGCTCTGCTCGGCCAGGTGAGCCTGGTTGGAAGAGTTGAACATCACTAAGCTGCTGAAGGGATGCACATAACTGAGCTGCTGGAGAAATGCACATAACTGAGCTGGATGCACATAACTGAGCTGCTGAAGAGATGGTAGGATGCACCTGGCTGGAGGCGCATGACATCTGCTGCGCCTGGCTGACAGCGCATGGTGATTGCTGCGCCTATCGAAAGGCGTATGGTGGTTGCTGCGCCTATCTGGAAGGCGCATGGTGGCTGTTGGCTGTAGATCTAGGATCCTTCCTTTATAGAAATTCTCCTTTGTACAATCTTTTCTAGACATGTAATAGACTTTTATATATATAAATAAAAAGTCCTTCTTCGAATGTCTATGGCTTATTTGATTAGCTGTCTGAGTTCTGGCGCATATAATGTCTGGCGCATGGGCTTTCTGGTTGTAAAATTCTATGCTTCTACAAGACCCCCTTCAAAGTTTTCAAAACTTTTGAATAAGTTTTGGAATACTTTGAATAAGAAGCATGGAGGTCAGGGCGCATGATTTTTGGGCGCATGCTTGTTCGGGCGTATGCTCCTTT
Organism: Iris pallida; assembly: GCA_029216955.1. Taxonomy (NCBI): domain Eukaryota; kingdom Viridiplantae; phylum Streptophyta; class Magnoliopsida; order Asparagales; family Iridaceae; genus Iris; species Iris pallida. The sequence goes on from JANAVB010034420.1 coordinate 6,122,522, forward strand.
CAGTTGATGATGATGATGCCTTGGTAACTCAAAAGATTAATGATGATCTTTTGGTTGTATTTGTTGTTATCTCCTCACGGAACCCGAAGCGACGGCTGAGATTACACGTCATCGGTTCACGCGTGCGACCAAGCCCTATAAATAGGTAAGGGTTGGAGAGAGAGAGAGAGAGTTCATCTGCTCTGTGGCTTTGCTTTCTTTAGAGTTTTTCTTCAAAACCCTAACTTTTTCTTCTCTGAGAGAATGGCTCCCAAGACTCCTCGCGGTGGTGCCGGCAAGGGGAAGGAGAAAGCGAAGGAGCCTACGAAAGTTGTAACGGCCAACGTTCCCCGACGGCCTGTCGAAGTTCGGCCGGAGGTGGTTGGTAAGTCTCGTTTTCCGTACGCCAACGCACATAGACCTTGGGTTTTTAATGATGTGCCGCGGTCTTTGTTCGCCGACGCGCATGGGTTTAGACCCTGATGATGCGCCGAGGCTGCTGACGCGCATGGTCTTAAACCCTGATAATGTGCCGAGGCTGCTGACGCGCATGGGCTTAGACCCTGATGATGCGCCGAGGCTGCTGACGTACATGGGTTTAAACCCTGAATGCGTCGAAGCTCTTCTTTCTCTTGTTGCTTCTAACATTTTTCTGATCTTTGCTAGTGTCAGTAGCGATCCTGCCTTTGAATGAAGTGTTCTTGGAGGCTGTCTTCAACCAGATGGGAGTAGAGTATGATGAGGAAGTGATAAACCCCGCTCAAGAGGCTCTTATGCTGGATCAGCCTCCCGAGAGAATGACCCAAATCCGTGAGCAACAGTATGGGTTCCTCAAATGGATGATGGAACGTGGTGTTTTAAAATCTTCCACATCTGATAAATTGACCTTCTTGAAGCCTGAGTTCTTATTCGGAGACCGTCTCACTTCTACTGATGCGACGATGTTGAAGGTCAAGGAGGACTGGTTCTTTACAGCGAATGGGGTGCATATGACTGTCAAGCAACTTGAACGTCAATGGCCTTTGACATCCTTCTGTCGCCTTGTTTCCCAGAGGAGGATGTCTTGGGATCTTACCCCTTCTCAGGGGGGAGCGGTGACTGGCGTCATCCAAATTGATTCTACCTTCGACCAAAGGGATACTTTGACCGCCACACGGTCTGGGTCTTCTTTCACCTGGCGGACTCTACGCCCCGGGAGCCTCTACAGTGACGTACCCATTGATACGTTTGCTTATAGTGCTTTGACCTTTACACATCGTATGCTTTTGATGGAACGCTCATACCCGAAAGGAGATTTTCGGGTAGAGGGTTGGTGCCATTACGTTTCCAAGTGGGATAAACTTACACTCTGGATCTTGTCACGGTTTCGGACCGAGCTTCGAGAGATTGGGTTGACTGCCGCGATCCGTGCTACCCAGGCGGGTGTTGATCTCAACAGGCACATGTTCCTCGTACTACTGGAGATGTTTGATGTCCATACCGGGACCTTTTTTACTCCGGTGGGGGAATTAGGGTTCGCACTTCATGAGATGTACGAGGTGTCAAAACTCCTTTGGGGGTCGGAACCCTATGAAGAGTACTTTCCCACCAACGAGGAACTTCAAGTCCTGGGGGACAGGGCTGAGGAGATGACGGCCGTCTTCAAGGAAGTGGCGAGTCATCATTACTATATGCAGAGACGGGATAGGAACGGGATGCAGCCTCATGTGACCGCTTGGAGAGATTATGTCTTTAGACAAGACAAGGAGGATCCCTCACAATTTTCCACTCCACCGGCGCTCTCTCGTAGCGAAGTGTTGTCCGAAATGAGCAGGTTAGGGGAGAAAAATCCCCGAGGAAATGAGGACCAGCAGTCAGATGCACGCTCCTACAGCTGCTTCTGGCATCTTGCTTATCGGATGTCACCCAAGGCAGTGTTGGCGTCCTACCTGATGATATGGCTCCGGGATTGTGTGTTCACGGGCGGATCCGGTGCCGTAGAGAGGGTAACCCGAAACTTAACACTACCAGCCGTGAAGCTGGTCTTCGGCCGGCGTTTGGCTCTTCTCCCCGCAATGGTATGTAACCTGCAGCGAGGTTTGAGAGAGTTTGCTGGAAATGTGATTCATGACAGAGGCCGAAATAATAACTTCCCGCGCGCCGAACTGCCGTTTTACTATTTGATGGGATGGCTGATTTTGCATCATCCCAGTGTGATGAGTCCAGGCTCGAAAGAAGATTATAAGGCTGGAGATGCACTCCTTCGTCGTTTCAATCGGAGGAGTTGGTCACATACTGGTGTCCCTGTTTGTAGAAAAGTTTTATCCCGTCTTCAGGGTTGGGAAATTACCAAAGTTGGTCCAATCTACTTGGGCTTTGAGGCCAACGAAGATCTAAGGGATCTGGGCGAAGGTATCACCACTCTGCCTCAATGGGATTTTGCTGGTTGTAGAGTATCCGGCCGTCTCATCTGGTATACAGGAACAGGAATCAGTGCTACCTGGAACCATATTTGCCAAGCCGCTTTGTGCGGCAATTTGGTTATGCCCAGATGATGTTGGATAACCCCTGTATTTCTCTGGGGTATATTGGAAGTTTGTTGGATGGTGCACGAGCTTGGCATTACTATAATGTCGGATGTACTCGGGCTCGTTTTACGTTGCCCATCCCAGATCCGCGGCCGCCCATTCTTTACTCAGCCGCCAAATTTTACTGTGCTATGGCTGCTGCGCCCTCCGGATATGACAGCGAGACCAGTCTTATTGCAGGCACCCAGTTAGCGATGACCGGGAACGTGCCGGTGAAGGCCCGACCGCATCGTCCGTCAGGGATAGGTCACCGAAGTGCCCCTTCCGCCTCTCAAGCAGAACCCTCGGGCGATCGATAAAAGCGATGTACAGACGAAGGGATTGAATCTCCTGTACCGAAGAAGCAGAAGAAGGCGTCGTCACCGACGGCGTCATCGGATTCAACGTCCGTAGAGGTAAAGGCGTCCCACATAATCTGATTTTGGTTCCACTATTTACGAGGCTTCATCTCCTCTTATAGGAACCGTTAAAAAGAAAACCTCGCACCCCAAAGTCAGGTGGGAGCAGGCGAGAAGGGACGGCGGGCTCGTCTGAAGTGCGTATCCCGTCGACCATAATGTCTCCCATGGAGGAAGATCCGGAGGATGCTGTTGACGTGGAGATTCCGGTATCCCCAGATTACGTCAGGAGGAAAACTAAGGGTGCAGCAGCTTCCGAGACGGCAAAGGCCAGAACGGAAGCTTCAAGTGCCGAAGGTTTAACAAGCACGCCGTTTCCTGGTGGTGAAGAAGAATGGAGTTCGTCGTCTTCCGATGACGTTGCTCCAGAGCTGTAAGAGCCTGTTGCGGAGGCAACAGAAGTAGCTGAGACAGAGGAGAGGGTTGAATCCCCTCTTTATCATGATGAGGGGAGGTCGACCGCATCATTGCCGAGTCCTACCCCGGCTTCAACCGTGGAAGTTGAGGCGGCTACCACTCAGGAGGTAGCGACAGATTTTGTCCCTGTTGAGGGACTCGATGATGAGACCCGTCTGCCAGTCAAGACCGCTGCGACGGGTCAAGGGACAAGTGACAATCTCCCTATTCTGCCAAGGGAGGTACCAACTGTTGATAGGACATTGGGGGTAGAAGAGGTGGCCGTTGACATCGGTGGTTCCTCCGAGCTTGAGAAGGGTAAGGGTGTAGAACCCTGTGTCGCTCCTTCTACTTGGGGGACCATCTCGACGCCTGTGCCGGCCCCTTCTGTTGCTTCGGCTCCTCGGGCTAGCAGTCCAGTCTCTGTTGATGAAGAGCCCATTGATGCCGAGGTTCAAGCCTCGCTGATTGAGATTGGCAGATCTTCTTCCGGTCCGTAAACTGTAGTAGCTCCTCCAACTCCCACGATGATGCCGCAGGTCCTGGCGGATGCAGACGAGTATGTGAAATTCCTCGTCGAGGGGGTGTACAAAATGTTGCAGAAGGGTGTATCTGCTGTGATGGATGCCAATGGAAGTTTTGCGAAGACAAAAGCTCTGGCAATGCCCTGCATCGAGCTGATTCGTATTCACCAAGGCCACGACCATATGGCCGAAATTCAGGAGGCTTCGGTGATTGAGCTGGATGAGCGGCTCGCGGAACTTCAACGCATCCAGCGAAACGACCTCTCTGTCCTGATAGATGCGGAGAAGGGGAAGCTGATCGCCGAGATCGAGTCTTCATACCAGGCCACCGTGGGCGTTTGGGAGCGTGAGGTGGCTGAGACTGAGGCTGCGGTAGAGCAGTTGTCTCAGTCCATGAAGACGACGGTGGAAACTCGAGCTGCATTGGAAGCTAATATCGTGGATATTGACACCCAGATGCGCCGCCTTGAAGACCAACGGGCCCGACTCCAGTTAGAGGTCGAGCGTGTCCGGGCTGAACATGCAGCATTTAAGAAGGATGAAGCGACTTTTACTCAGCGGACTCTTGCCTTGGCGCAGCAACGACAACAGCTTGATGAGAAGCATGCAAGTGATACTTCCGCTGGGGCCGTTGAATTGATGCGCCAAGAAGCAGAGCGACGAGTCCTGGCGACGGTGGAGGCCCGCGCAGTCGACTTAAAGCTTCGAGTCAGGGAGCTCTCAGCCCATCCTGGGGAGATTCAGGGACCATAGCTTTTTCCCTTTTTCTTTTGTGTTCTTTTGCGACCCTTACTGGGGGATGATGTAGCTTCTTGTACTCCTTTTTTCAGAAGAATAAAGAAGTCTACAACTTTTTTGTGATGTGTTCATCTTTTGTTGTCATGAACTTGATGATTTGTGTGGACCTATTGTCTTTTGTGCACCTTGGTTTTCAGGTACAGATGATAAGTTTGAAGGAACCATTATGTTTGCTCAGAGGTAATGTGGACATGGCAATCATTGGGTTCGAAATGATAGAATCTCCCTACTCAGAGGTATTATGGACGTGGTAGGAATGATCTTGGGGGATACGCTGAACAACTCAGAGGTTATATGGACGTGGAAGTTCTGCGATAAATGTACAATAACACAGGGGTTGTTTGTACAAGATGTTTACTCAGAGGTAATATGGACGTGATAAACATGAAGGGTAGCGTAGGCTTACGAAGTGTAAGATTCCGCTTTGTAGGGTGTAGAGAGACAACTCAGAGGTATTATGGACGTGGTTATCTTTCTACTGGAAGATGCCACGGAACAGCTGGGTTCCGGAAGCGTATGAGTTTGTGGAAAGAGGTTGTTTGGAGAAGTACATGTCTGGAGGATGTCAAGAATAGTACTTCTTTAGGAACTTGCCGTTGATGGGCATCATGAATAAGTCCCCATTGGGTTTGGCGAGGCGGTAAGCATCGTTTGAGTATACCGTCTCTATGATGAAAGGTCCTTCCCACTTGGGCTCGAACTTTCCTGGTGTCTTGTGGGTCAACACCATTGGTCTTCTGACTGCTAAAACCAGGTCGCCAACTTGGAAAGTCCTCTTTTTGACCTTTTTGTTGAAAGCCTGTGATATACGGGCTTAGTAGAGCTCGATGCGTTGTTGAGCTAAGAGACGCTTTTCGTCAAGTGCCTCCAGTTCCCGCAGACGACGACATTGATTGTCCTCTTCTGTGAGTTCGTTTGTGATTGCTACGCGGGGCGAAGGTATCTGTATCTCGAGAGGCAGTACTGCTTCGCTCCCGTAGACCAGGGAGAATGGAGTGTTGCCTGTTGGGGTCCGTACCGTTGTGCGGTAGGCCCAAAGGCATTCGCCAAGCTTTTTGTCCCAGTCGCGTTTGTTGGATGACACGACCTTTTTGAGCAGCCTAACGATAGTTTTGTTGAATGCCTCAGCCAATCCGTTTGCTGCCGGATTGTAGGCGGTTGAGGCCACGTTCTGAATGCGATTCTTGTCACAGAACCTACTAAAAATGTGGCTGATAAACTGAGGACCATTGTCATGGATGATCCGCCGGGGTACTCCGAAACGGTAAATGACATGGTGTTTGATAAAGCTGACCACCCTGGAGCTTTTTACTTCTGCTAGTGGAACTACTTCCGCCCATTTGGAGAAGTAGTCGGTGATGGCCAGGATGAAACGGTGTCCTCTCGATGAAGGAGGGGTGATTGGCCCTACAATGTCCATGCCCCAGGCTTCGAAGGGCCAGGAGGCGACTGTAGGATGTAGCGGCTCCGATGGTGTATGTATGAAGTCTGCATGAAGTTGGCACGCGTGGCATTTCTTAGCATATTCGACAGCGTCGGCAGCCATGGTTGGCTAGTAGTAGCCCATACGTCGCAATCGATCTTATAACTTAGGATCGGGTTGATGAGCTCCACAAGTTTCGTCGTGAGCTTCTTGAAGAGCTTCGGCTGCTTCTTCGTTGGACAGGCATCGAAGGAGGAGCCCATCGAAGGAGCGTCGGTACAGCATTTTGGTAGCTGTATCGTAGTAGAATCGAAGAGAGCGTCTCCTGACTGAGACGGCTTCCTTCGGGTCCTCTGGAAGGATTCCGTAGACAGCGAAGTCGATGAACGGGAACCTCCAGTCTCGGACATTAACCCCAGTGTTTGTCGGCATGGCGTGGGCCACTTGCAAGCACAGGTTATTTCTGGGACAAATCAGATCTCGTCCTGTTATCGTGATATAGTGTTGAGTCCCAAAGGGCGCTGTCTAATGAGGCTGCGAGGCCGGCCAGAGCATCGGCCTCCAAGTTTTGTAAACGGGGGACATGTTCAATGAAGAACCCGGTGAAGGTTGAAATAATGTTCAACGCGACTTCATGATAAGGGATTAAATCTTCATGGCGAACTTCGTATTATCCCCGAACCTGGTTTACGACGAGTTTTGAGTCGCCGTAAGCTTCCAGATGGTCGACCCCCAGCTGTTGTGCGAGCTGGAGTCCCATGACGAGTGCGTTGTACTCGGCAACGTTGTTGGAGCACGGCTTCGAAAGAGAGTACACACGCTGGATGACCAGCTGATCGGGGGAGACTAAGACTACCCCCACTCCTGCGATGATTTGGCCTTTGGGGCCTGTTCTCGAAGCGCCGTCGAAGAACATCCGCCAAACGGAGCTTCCTTCGGTGACATTGGATCCTTGGACCTCATCCGGGATATCTTCATAGAGTTTTGAGGATTCTGGGATGGGGTGTGCAGCTAAAAAGTCAGCCAGAGCTTGACCCTTAACAGCTTTTTGCGGCACAAACACCAGGTTGTACGGTGTTAGCAAGATCGCCCATGTAGCCAGTCGGGAGTTCAATGATCCTGGCTTCGTCATGAGGACTCTGAGCGGATTGACTCGAGAAATGACATGAATTGTCTGACCCGAGACATAATGACGAGTCTTCTGGATGGCAAACACCAAAGCCATACACTCCTTTTCGACGGGGTTGTACCGGTGTTCGGCCCCGATGAGTGTTCGACTGAGGTAGTAGATTGCTTGCTCGAAGCCTGTATCGCTGTTTTGAGCCAGCAGAGCGCCAAAAGAATGATCCATGGCACGGACGTAGAGGAGAAATGGTTTGCCGGTGACTGGCGCTACCAGGACTGGTGGGCTTGTTAAGTAAGCCTTGATGTCGTCGAAAGCCTTTTGGCACTCCTCTGTCCAGACATAAGAGACTCCCTTCTTCATGAGCTGAGTAAAGGGTTGACATCTACCGGAGAGGTTTGCTATGAACCTCCGGATATATGCCAGACGTCCCTGTAGGCCTCGAAGTTCTCGAAGGTTCTTCGGAGGGTCCTTGTTGAGGATGGCTTTGGTCTTCTCAGGATCAACATGAATGCCTTTCGCTGTGATGACGAAGCCCAAGAATTTGCCGTTAGAAACCCCCAGAAAGGATTTAGCAGGGTTCATTTTGAGTTGATGCGCCCGCATGAGATCGAAGACCGTCTTCAGGTCCTGTAGGTGATCTCTTTTGAGGCGGCTCTTGACTGCGAAGTCGTCAACATAGCATTCGACTGTCTTGCGAAGATATTGACGGAAGATGGTGCTCATAGCTCGCTGGTATGTCGCACTGGTGTTCTTCAAGCCGAAGGGCATTACTGTGTAGCAGAAAACACCCTTTGGAGTCCTGAATGACGTATGTTTTGCGTCATCGAGGAACATCTTGATTTGATTGTAGCCTGAATACCCGTCCATGAAGGACATGCGCTCAAAGCCACATGTGTTGTCGATCATCACATCAGTGATTGGAAGCGGGAATTTGTCCTTTGGGCAAGCAGAGTTGAGATCCCTGAAGTCGATACAGACTCGTATCTTCCCGTTCTTCTTGGTAACAGGAACGATGTTGGCTACCCAATCCGGGTGTTGTTCCTCACGGATGAAGCCGCTAGTCAAGAGTTTGTCTACCTCCTGATCGATGGCATTCATGATGTCCGGACGAAAGTGTCGCTGCTGTTATTTGATAGGTTTGGCATCAGGTAAGATGTTCAACCTATGCATTGCGATCTGTGGATCGAGTCCCGGCATGTCTTCATAGCTCCAGGCGAAGACGTCGATATACTCTTTAGCCAGTTGGATTAAAGATTCTCAATCTTCTCCTTCCATGCTTTTACTGATGAAGATAGGTTTGGAAGAAGACCCCTCCCCGAGGTCGATCTGCTCGACTTCGTCTTCGGTGGGAGGTTCACGAAGCTCAAAACGAGATTCCCATTGTTCCCCTAGGCGTTGGGCCCAGGGTTCTTCTTCGAAGGGTTCTGGCGCTTGGTCTTCGCCTTCACCTTTTTGAGGTTGTGCTGACGTCATGTTAGCTGACAGTACTTTCCTGAAGACTGATCCGATACTGGTATCGGAATCCCAAGTCGATGCTTCGGACGAGTGGGAATGTTCTATGTCTTCTGTATCTGAACTCTCTAGGGTTGATGGCGGTATGACATAGCCTAACCCTCGTCCAGTCCGATTTTAATAGTCCTGTGGCTTTCCATTAGGCATCGAAAGCCGGACAGGGAGATGCCGACCCTTGCCGTAGTTTAAGCCTTTGTTGCTTTTCAGGTCGTAGCCCATCTTTTGGATGATGTGCTTTGTCGCATCCGTGTACCGATAGACTTGTACTCTGCCGGTATCAGGTTCGGGCTCGATTGACGGGAGGTCCCGATGACGCTCGACTTTGCCCGAGATGATGGTGCCTTGGTCTCGGCTCCGTGGAGGGACTATGAAGACTCCTTGAGACGGGACTACTCGATTATGGTAGACGGTCGTTATTTGTGTTTGCAACGACCGTAGAGCGTTGTCTAATGTATACATGGCATTCCAGTGTGGAAGACAAGAATAATTAAAAGACACTCTATTATTGATAAAATACGAGATCTTATCCTGTGGGATTACATTGTCAAAGGAGGGCGCCTCTACGTCAGCCGAGATATAATCACCAAGCTCCTCGTCTGTAAGAACTGGGGGCGGACTAGGAGAGTCCAACACAGCTTTGGGATCTGAGAGGGTTATATGAGCCTTCTCTGACACCTTGGATGACTGCGGCGGCTTGCCCTTGAGACGTACCTTGAGTGGCGCCTCGGCTACGCCTCCGGTGAGTGGTGCCTTCCCTTGTAATTTTGCCACCAGGGGAGCCGATGTTTGAGGTGGCTTTTCCTTGAGGCGTATCTTCAGGGGTGCTTCGCGAGCCGGCGCTTTCCCTGATAGCTTGATGCTCATTGGAGGCGCCTTCTGGGATGGTTTTTCCTTCATTCGGATTTTCAAGGGGGCGTCGGGAGTCGTCTCAGGCTCCATGTCCGGCTCTGTTGCCGTCTTTGCCTCATCATCAGCATCGTTGGCTTCCTCCTTGTCAATGGGCTTGTACAAGTCGGAATCGGTGAAGTAGGCTTCAATCCCTTTGAAAGGATCGATGCCTGCAAACTCCGTCCGGATGACGCCATTGGTGGATACATACTTCATGCACTGGTGGAGCATGGAGGGCACCACCATGTACTCATGCAACCATGGTCGACCGAGCAGGATGTTGTAGTTGACCTCGGCATCTACCACATAACAAGTCACCTCAGTTTTGAGGCTGCCAATGTGACACTTCAGTCGAATCTTGCCCAATGGCTCGCTCTTGCTAGCATTGAAGCCACTGATGGTTGTATTGGAGGGCGCCAGCCGGTACATCGGGATCCCCAGCTTAGATAGCAGCGCCTTCGAAATGATGCTTAGGGAAGACCCAGGATCGATCTGAATTCGGCTCACCTTGACCGAGCCAATGTACCCTGTATAATACAGCGGTCGGTTATGTCGGTGATGCTTGAGCAGCATGTCTTGTTGGGTGAAAGTTATGTTTGGGATAACTTCATCCGCACAATGACAGTGCGCACAAGTAGTTGGGAGGTCTTCTGGCTGCTTGACCTGACTGAGAAAGGATTCAGCGTCCTTCAAAGCTTTGCAGAGAGCTTCTCGGGAATCTTTAGAAAGACGCAGGAGCTCGAACAAAGACAGGCGCGCAGGTGTACTGGCTAGTTGTGCCAGAATGTCGAAGTTGTGAGGCTTGGACAGCCCCGAGGCATTCTCCTTCCGTAGAGGTCTGTCAAAACGGGCCTCCACCTGCTTCTGCTTATTGGCTGCTGAGGGCTTAGATGGACCCTCCTCAGGGATGGTGCCAGGAGGCACCACCTCGGCGGCGGCTTTGCTGGACTGGGAGTTCTGTTGTGCACGTGTTTGCACTGGAAGTGCCTCTTCTGTTGAAGAAGAGACTGTACGGCAAGACTTGATCTTCCTGCCTTTTGATTTGGAGGTAGGGCGTACCTCCGATTGAGTCACCTCGGAGACGAGGTCGGGGTGAACCCAGAGGACCTCTCCTCGAGATGTGGTGAGCGGGGTGAGTCCACTCACATTGTCACGGGTAGGTGGTAAGTTTACCACCTCCATTGTCTCCTTAGGGATGGGGACGACGCCATCTTGTGTGGTAGTTGGCGGCAAGGTGCCGAACTGAAGCGAAACCACATTGGCCGACACCGTCTTCTCTTCATAGTCGACGGAGATTACATCCGCATTGATCATGCGCTGGATGTAATTCTTGAGGACGTAGCAGTCCTTGGTCGGGTGTCCGACAAACCGATGGTAGTGACAGTACCTTGGGTTGTCCACTTTCCCAACTTCATCGGGCCGCTTTGGGTCCGGTAGCTTGATCTTGTCACCCTGCTTCAGTATCTCGAAAAGTTGCAGGGTGTCGTCATCATTGAATGAATAAACCTCCTTGGGTCTCGGTGCCAGTGGAGGCTTCTGAGTAGGCACAGATGCGCCTTTTGAGGCATTAACAGTCAATGCCTGTTTCCCCTTTGCTTCTCGTCCGGAACTGTTAGCTGCGGACTTTTTCCCCTTATCGTCAAAGGCGGGGAAGCTGACACCCAGAAGACGTGCATTGGCCGCCTTCTTTTCTGCAGTTTCAGCTTCGATGATCAGGGAGCTCCAGTCAAGAGGGAGAGTAGAGTTGAGCCAGAGCTTTACTGCAGGCAACATGTTCATGCTGCAAGCGGAAAGGAGCGCATGTTCTGGCATGCCTGGAGGTAGCCTGAAGCAAGCCTGTCGGAAGCGTTCGATGAACGCCCGAACCATTTCCTTCTCCTTCTGACGTATCTCTATGAGAGACGCCATCGTCATGTCCTTCCCGCCGTCGTAGAAGCGGTCGAGGAAGAGGCGCGTCAGGTCGTCGAAGGACGATATGGAATTATCGGGGAGGCTACAGTACCAGTCATACGCCACTCCTTTCAGGACCCCGACAAAGATGCTGGTGAGGAGCGCGTCCTCCTTCAGAAGATGCCCTGTCTGTGACTGGAAGTACGTCAGGTACCATCGCGGAGAGTCCTTCCCGTCGTATGGGGTGAGTGTTTGTGGTTTATACTTTGGGGGATAAACCACCTTGTTCCACTCGAGGGGATAAGGCTGGGGAATGCCCATCTTCTGGCGTTCCTCTTGCCTGTTCTTGGACTCGAAGCGCTTCCGCAGGTCTTTGATCATTTCGACCACATCCTCCGTAGAGCTAGGAGTCGGAAAAGGAGGTACCATCTGGATTGGAGCATTTGAGGGCTCCGAGGTCCGAGGTGCTTCTGTATCCGAGGGCGCCCGTTAGAGGGGCACACTCGACTCCCCATTAGCTCCTGGGTCAGGACCAGTTGAAGGTCTCCTGATCAAGGCCGACCGCATCTCAAACACTGCTTGAGTCAGTGCTTGCATAGAGGCAGAGAGGGTTTTGAGACCTCCCTCTAATGAGTCTATGCGCTGGACTATGTCCTGTGACGGTGCATCAGACTCGACATCATCCCCAGCCATATACACTGTCCTGACACGGCCAGGAGTGGATGGATGGGTTGAGGCTTCGCTTTCGGCCTCACTCTCATGCGGGGGAGTTACTTCTTCTGGTGTTTGGCCACCCCCAGCCACATTCTGGAGTTCATCTTCAATAGGCGCATGTGTAAGGGTCTGATTGCCCTCAGCTCCGTCTTGAAGGACCTTTTCGTTTCCAGAACTACCCCCGGCAGTGTCTTGGAGGACATCCTCATTTTGAGGGGCTTCGGGGAGAGTAATCTCGCCTTGATGATGAAGATCCGCCGCAGCTGTGCTTTGGACATCTTCGTCTTCGGAAGGAGGCTCAACAAGGGTCTGGCTACCCCCAGCTTCCTCCAAGGACTTCTTCCTCGACCGAGTGCCTTCAAACACTCCAGAGGTCGAGACAGCTGCCTTGGTTTTCCTCGGCTGGCTTTTGGATGAAGACGAGGAATTGGCAGTCGTCTTCCGAATTGATGAGGAGTTGGAGACCACGTTGTATGAAGCGACCTTTGGCTCCTCTTCAGCTGACACCTTCGTCCCAAGGCGACGTCGGAGAGGTGTCGATGATTGCAGTCATTGGAAGACCGACTGTCTTGGTGGAGCTGCCGCCTTGCAACAGCAGTTGATGGTGACCACCGCACAAGTATGCCCCGTAAGAGGCACATCGTGCTTGTTGGTCGACTCTCCTGACCGGCGCTTGTGAGTGATCACGTTGCGCAGGTCGTTGGAGGAGAGTGGTGCCTTCACACCCCCTTCAGACGTATGGCAAGGCCAAACGCCGGGGTGGTCAGGTGAGTGCTGCGCCCCCGAATCTAGTACCAAGCAGGCATCACGATCAGTAGTGGGGGGAACCACAACATTTGAAGTGACTTGAACGGACCTCAAACGCACAACCAGTGGAGGCGCGGGAGTTCAAGACCACTGAGTTTGCCTCTCTCGACTTGGTTGTGCACGCAGTAGATGCGGCCAAGCGAGATGAGGGCTTTGAAGATCGACTCGTTGTTGGTGCAGAAGCACTTGAGTCAACCTTGTACAGCTTGCCATCGGCAGTGCGCGTGATGACGAGCGCGTGCCTCTGGCCGGCTGCTGGCATAGCACGTTTGTGGCGCGTGGCCCGTGCCGCCTTAGATTTCTTCGTACCAGTCCGCTGGGGCGCATAGTACTCAGCATCCAAATTCTGCTCGCCATTACAGCGAGTGAGTCTGTCAAAGACAGAGGCTTTTTGTGGCGCATCGGAGGTGATGCGCAGGGCATTGGCTGCGCCCCTGCTCCGTCGACGTATCTTCCTCGCCTGAGAGGGAGATAGCTGGGGAACGTGGTCGGCCGCACGCTTCCCCAAGAGATACGCTGCATCGGCGGACGCACCTTGGTTGCTAAGAACGTCAGCAGGAAGGGAAGGCTGGATTGCTGCATCCCCTTCAGTGGTGGTGCCCGAGGCGTCGACTTTGCGCACCCAGGCCGTGCGGATCTTCTTCGGCTTTGGTAGCCGCTTCGAAGGACTCGCACTTCCTTCAGAAATGAACTCCTCGTACGCCTGTTGATTGAGGCGCACGACCAGCGTCTTGTGGGAGGAGCCCACCTTCACGTCGTCGGCCTGTGACACGACTTTCTCGGAAGAGGAGAAAGAAGTCCCCAGCAGAGTCGCCAGCTTGTTTGCCACTAAAATTGTTTGATTGAAAACTTTAATACAAACAGAACAGTGTTACAATGTAGGACTTAGATGTAGTCCTAGAAGTACACTTTTGTTTAAGCTAGGTCCTTAGTGCCAATGGAGCGAGTGGTAATGCGTTGACTCCGTTGACCGGCTGACGACGGTTATCGGTTCTCTGAAGGTGTGGATTGCTCTGGGTGCTGGAGCTTGCTGAGAGGAGGAAAACGTTGAGTGTCTGTATCTGCCTCTCTGGTAATTCCTCGTATGTTCGTTGTGGATTCTGTGTGTGTGTGAAGGAGAAGATCCCTCTATTTATAGTTTTGCAGGCTGGCTGCTCATGCGCGCATGTAGGATGCGCCGGTGTGTGGGGACGCCACGTGGAAGTTGCTGATGGGGGTGCGTAGATGATGCACCCTGATTGAGGGAGAGAACTCTTCATACTGCTGTTGTGAGCCGGCACATAGCAAAGGAGAAGATCTTTCTGTTGCTGAAATCTTGGACGAGTTGAGTCAAAGGACACGTGTCATCGACCCATGGCTCGAAGATCTCGGATTTGGGGGGGTAGTGATCTGGTGAGCTGCGCCTTGATTGGGCGCAGGAGGAGGTTGCGGCTCATAACCTTTAGGAGTTACAAACCATTTAGGGCGCATGGCCTTTGAGGCGCATGCAGGCAACTTTCCTTCTGTCTTTCGGGATCAGAGATCAGTCTGGGGCGCATGGCTTTTGAGGCCCATGCAAAGCTTCAACTGGAGACTCTTCTTCTGTCTTTAGGGATTAGTGAAGGGTCTGAGGCGCATGGCTTTTGAGGCGCATGCTGGTTTGGACGTATGGCCGTAGAGGCGCATGGTGATTTGGACGCATGGCCGTAGAGGCACATGCGGATGGCCACGTGGCAGTAGCCGTCAGAATAGAGTCATGATGATGCTGACGTTGCCGACGCTTCGTTCTCTGAAAAAGCTGTCAACTGTTCCGACTTTGGGAAGCGTGCTGCCAACTCTGGTGTCAGTTCAGCATTTAATGTTTGTGACGTTCGATGGACAGCTGAGTGGGCACATTGGTTGGTGTTCCACTTGGCATGGAGATGTGAGGGAGGGCGCATCCTCTGTGATGCGTCGGGTACTGTAGGGCGCGTCTGTGTGATGCGCCTGATGCTGGAGGGTGCATCCGTGTGATGCGCTGTTTGGCTGGCGCATCCGACATGTCCTTTAATGATGCGGCTGTCTCGCTCCTCGAGTGCTATAAATAGCCGTTTGGCTGAATTTGAGGCGTCCGGTTCATCCATTTAATGCAAATTCATTGCACAGAATTCGGAGAGTCATCCACTTGGCACGTGGGTTTGATTTGCCCGGCCTATAAATAGTGGCATGGAGAGAAGGTTTGCTCCTTATTCCCTCACGTACTTCCAACATAAACTTGGATATGTGGGTGCATTCTGTTGACGAAGTGCTCCCGAGGGTAAAGATGAGACGTCGTGTTGTCTTCGATGCACTTGAAGGTGACTGTTACATCCAAAAGACGGAGTCGAGGGCTTCTGAGGCAGGCGGAAGGTGCCTGTTGCATCCAAAGATAAGGATGTTCGGGCCTCGTCTCCGTTATTCCGGAAGAGCCGTAGATCGGAATGGTGGTGCTAGGCTCTCTCTTCCTTCAAAGTGGGTGCCGCCCACTTTGATTGTGTTGAAAGCTCCTTGTGCCATGATTTCGATCACGGTCTTTCTTGGTCTTTGGAGGCTCTTTCGAAGCCTCCCCTGGCTACAACATTTGCGGTGCTCTTCTCTTCCTTGGTTCCAGCCAGAGGGTTAAATGCTTTGCTTGGCGAAGCACTTATCAGGCGAGCCTGGCTGGAAGAGCGGCACATAACTGGGCTCTGCTCGGCCAGATGAACCTGGTTGGAAGAGTTGCACATCACTGAGCTGCTGAAGGGATGCACATAACTGAGCTGCTGGAGAAATGCACATAACTGAGCTGGATGCACATAACTGAGCTGCTGAAGAGATGGTAGGATGCGCCTGGCTGCAGGCACATGACATCTGCTGCGCCTGGCTGACAGCGCATGGTGACTGCTGCGCCTATCGAAAGGCGCATGGTGGTTGCTGTGCCTATCTGGAAGGCGCATGGTGGCTGTTGGCTATAGATCTAGGATCCTTCCTTTGTAGAAATTCTCCTTTGTACAATCTTTTCTGGACATGTAATAGACTTTTATATATATAAATAAAAAGTCCTTCTTCGAATGTCTATGGCTTATTTGATTAGCTGTCTGAGTTCTGACGCATATAATGTCTGGCGCATGGGCTTTCTGGTTGTGAAATTCTATGCTTCTACAACGCGGAGCTTGAGAAGGTGCATACAGATGACAATGGAGCTGATATGTTCACGAAGATTCTACCAAGGGGGAAGTTTGAGTACTACAGGCAGGTCGTCGGGATGACGACATCCTCCCCAAAGTTGTGAAGGAGGAGATTTGTTGGAGTGGGTGGGGTTCCCAACCTATGTGGAGAAGGCCCCGGAGTACGACGAGCGCCGTTCGTGTGTCGAAGAAGCTCGGAAAGTAGGCGATGGAATTGCTGCTATTGCTGCTGGAGCTGCTGGAAGCAGGGGATCCGAGTTCGGGCCGAACTCGGTCCCATGGCGAGTTCGGGCCGAACTCGGTTTGGCCGTTCCAGGGTTTGGCGAGTAGGTGCTGGTTGCCCCACACAGAGTTCTGGCCGAACTCTGTGTCGTCGGGGCTGAAGCGGATTTCTGGATGAGTTTTCATCATTGGATCTAATCCAACGGTCCAGGTTGGTTACGGGATTAGGGAGTTATATTGAGATTTCTCAACCCTAATTCATTATCGCAAGTAAACACAACTTTTGAGAGAGGAAGGAGGCAAGAGTGCCATTACAACTTCGGAGAAGAAGGCGGAGGATTGAAGGTCGTTTTCGAAGGAGATCGTGTTTCGGGTAATCTCTACTCGTCGTTCTCGCTCTTCGTAGCCTTGTAATCATTGTTCTTATCTCTGAGTGTTGTGGAGATCCGATTTGGTTCGGGAGGAGTTTGTAGAGGGTGTAATTCTTCTATTCCATTAGTGGAGGCTTCTCAGGGTTGGACTCCGATCGTCCCGTGGTTTTTCCCGCAAGGGTTTCCACGTCAAAAATTTTCTGTGTCTGCGTTGATTGTTTTTGTGTGCTTGTTTTTGGGTTCGTACGTTGTATTGCTCGGTCCTCTCACAGGTACTCTCCGGTTTGGGAAAAGGTTTCCGCGTTTCTTTCCCAACAGTTATGTCCCTCGGAGGACCTGGTGATCTCTTCTGGAATTGGCTGTGCAGTTAGTATAGAGTAGTTGGATAGGTGTTGATTGCTGCATAGAGATTTCAGGTATATGGTTGGTATTTTATTTCATTCTTTCTATTTTGTCGTCCTTGATTTACTATGTTTTTTAGCCTATTATTTGCAAGCTTACATTTTTTCGAGCTTGTTCGAACATGTATAATACTGGGTAGCCAACTTTAATATATTATGTTCATTCTTGGTTCTCGTTCATTACTATGGATTGAGATATAGATTAGTTAGCATATATTAGTATACTAGATATCGTAGTACGTCTAGCATAAGTCCATTAAATTGGGAACTTATTCTAGTTCGTATGCTGGCATGTTTGTATTATAGTTTCTCTGTATTTTAAAACTGGGGCATGACATATTTTTGTGGTGGCCCATGCAGTTCAAAGCATACCGTTTCGGTTACATTACTATACCGAACGAGCCTGCAATAGGATGGTGCATTAGAATCGCAATCCACAACTGCTATTGAATTCCCTTTGATATCTACTATCGTCCTTGGATCTCGTATTTGTAATCGAACATACCTCTTTGGAACTCCTTGTATCGAATTCTCGTTTGTTCCTGTTTCGGGAAGACGAAAATGTGTGCTTGATAAACTATTTCAATTCTATTGTGCGATAGGAGTAAGTTAGATAGAATATTTTAGAAAGTGATTGTCTAGAGATGAGAGGGGTAGAGATAAATGTCTGTACTAGATGAACTGAGTAGGTAGGAGTGGCATTCTTTTGTTATAAAAATTATTACTTAGAGGACATAGGAACCCGTGCTTGATAAGTCTTGGTAAATAGCTAAGGTGGATAGAACTCTATAGATATTTCCCTAAGATAGAAGTTAGAATAGAGGACTTGACCTAAACGAGAGACCCTAGCATCAGTAGACTAAATCCATATTACCTTTTGACTAAGATAGAACCTTAAATACAAGTACTAGAAGGATTATTATTGAGTGCTAATATCATAATGATAGGTGACCTATAAGTATTAGATAAAGTAGGAAGGTTTGAGTTAGGATAGACGACCATCTCTATATATGGTAAGACTAGCCTTGAAACGATCTATAACAGACCAGGACTAGAATATTGACCAATGGGTACGTGTAATTGTTCAGCTCAGCCTTGAGATTGCCTAGTAAATAGGAACAAAATTGTTAGGTGTACTTGTAAGAATTGTATAGCTTGCTGATAAGGAATAGAGTATTGTTTTTCTTCTATCTTGTTGAAAACTAGGCCTATATAGGAATAGTGTTGAGTTAGTAATAATATTTCTTATAGAGTCATTGACCAATAATATCATGATGGAACTTAGGACTCCTTAGAAAGCCCTTTATTTTTAGTCCACAATATTTAAGTGATGTATTCCTTCTAGGGAATTGTACCATTCCAAAAATCTCATTAGAAGGTTTATGGCCCTGATTTTTGTGTTATCATCATATAAGTTAGGTTGGATCTAGAACTGAGGGTACCTTATTTCTTGGTAGGTTATATAAACTTAGAATCCCATTAGTAGTAGCGTCCTCCAGAAATTATGTTCGAGTAGTTTCTTTCATGCCATATTTCATGTAATTTTGAGAACAACATAGAAGACCAGCCCGACATTCTGGAGTGCATCTTCAGCAGAGGGTCGTCCCTACCAGACGAAGGAGCTCCTGACTTATCACTTTGGCGGCAAGAAGGGATATGTTCAAAAGGATTGCAGAAAGAAGTTAGGACTATTCCATTGATTATTTATTACTATTACTATTATGTGTTGTTATATTATGATATGACTCATTTCGAGGATGACATTTTCTAAGGTGGATAGGTGTAAGCCTCTAGATTCTTAGAGTTATTTTAATTATCTATTTTAATTATTGTATTTAATATAGTTATTAATAGATATTTTTCCCACTATTATTATTTATTATAATATATGTACTATTAGTAGCTTTAATTTTTGGAGCACAAAAATGTCAATCTCTAGAAACTTCTTTAATGAGTTTTGATCTAAACGAATTTATCTTCAATTTAATGTTCATGTCTTACTCAAAAATGCTCCCTTGCATTCTATTTTCATCGCACAACTTTCGGGTCAAATTAGGCCAATTTGCTATCTACCGTAAAACTTATCATACTTTTCAATTTAATTTCGTGGCTCGATCCAACCCATTCGACATAATATATGATTTTGACCTACTTTGAACCTACTGAACATATATCTATGGTATCCCACTCAGTTGAGTTCCCATGTGCTACTTATTTTCAAGTGGCACATGAGACCCATTTAAAGCCTTTTCGGAGTTCAATTTAATTCAAATAATTGTTTGGACCATAACCTAGTCAACCCTGCCAAAACCATTTAGAGACGTATTTAAATAATTTTTGGATATTTAATAGCAGTCATGTGATCCAATCCTAAATACTTTGAATAAAGTCAAAAATTCCACCCATAGATAGAAACCACTTATACACCAAACTAATTGGATTTATTGGTTGACCAAATCAACTACAAATGAATCCAAATCAAAACCAAAATCTCCCTAACACATAGGAGAACAAAACCCTATTTAGATAGCCCTATTGGTCGGCCAACTCCTCTCCCTATACTAAAACCCGACTTATCCTATTAAGGCCGACGGTCACCTACCTTTGGCCGACCACCCCAAAGTCCCTTCTACTCAACTTTTGTGCCCTCCACCACCTCCATGATGACTCCAAATGACCCCTCTTCAACCCTATCAAGCCACAAAGGAGTTTAATCAATTTATTTGATCATTTAGAGGCCGAACTTCATGGTCATTTCTAGTCTTCTAAAATAGTTTTTAAATAAATTTTTTCATCTATTTCGCATGAAACCAAAAATAGTGGATATTCCTATGTGTCTACTTTGATATCTAATTGTAAAATCACACCGTTCCACTAGGTTTGGCCGTGACGTCCGTTGCACAAAAGATGGTCCATATATGACATATTTTGGTGTGAGGATCTTTTCGACGACTTTTGAACCCGTTTGTTCTCAAACAAATTTTTGGTGATGTCTCTAACATCACTATAAATCATCTAGTAATATTCTTTTTTCATATTTGCAACTATTTCGTGCGTTTATGACATCGTTTCTATGATACTAGTTTTTCGGACACCGAAAAGTCTACTGTAACCCGACTACTTAATCTCTAAACTTCATTAAAGTTTAGTATGATTTAAATTTATTTAATTTAGATAGAAAATCATATTTTCTCTAATTTATTCTGATTATTTTTAGAATATTTAATTTGTATATTTTTTATATTGATTCACTTCCAAATTAGACCCATATATGGCATAATTGTGTTGGTAAATAAATGAATTGATTTGGGTTTTTTTTTTCTTAAAATAAATATATATATAATATATTCAGAAATTATTTTTTATTTTCCCTGAAATAAAATTATATACTTTGGGGATTTAATATTATTTTTCTAAAATAACATGGTTCCATATATAGTAGTATAGATGGTATATATGGTTAAGTGTTAATTTATGGTTGTTGACTAGTTGTGCCTGTATATAGTATGTGATCCTTGTTGTGTAATTTTGACATAAATTTCTATTATTTTCAAATTAGTTAGATTTATTTCAGAATTTAAGTATATTAGTTTTATATTATTTGGCTTCGATTTAATTGACAAGTTGGTTTTATAAGCCAATTAGTTTGTATATTTAGGAGAAGTGTATTTTACTTTAAATATTATAATGAAATATAATTATTAAATAATTTCAAGAAATATTCAAGGATTATGATTATTACTTTTTGTTTATACAACTTTTATCTAATAGCATGATTATATGTGTGTATAGAATAGTTAGAGTATGTATATATTTACTTGTTTCATAAAAATATATGTACAAATATTTTTTCAGAAATATTTATTATGATTTCCAAATTTAAAGTAATTATTTTCAAATTATAGAATAATATTTTTGTCATGACAATAAAATATTATATGATTATACTTGGATATAAACTAGTTTGGTATATTATGCCTAAGTAGAGACTATACATGGTAAGTGTATATATGGTATGTGTGTGACCTTTAAGTTACTATTTATTTTAGTTTATTTATATTACTAGGTGTTCGCGATTATTCAACTATAATTGGAGCCGGACTGATGATTATTTTGTTTTCGATATGCTAGGCAAGATACATTGCCTTTGTTATCTGTTTTAATTAAGTTTCTATTTTTGTGCTTGTTGTTTACAGTTATAGCTGTGTGCAACCAAGTTTGACTTGGGTGCCATCAATGTTGTCATCGATGTCATGGATTTATCTGTTGACAAGTGTTAGTAGACTTACCTTAAGTTGGAAAGTTAATGATATAACTTCCATTGCCTTGACACGTGTTACTACATGGAACATGAGTGAGGATTCATATGCTTGCCCATCGACTGGCCCTTGGTGCGTTGACTCACTGGATAGTTAGGTCTTGTCTACGTAGAGTGACTTGCATTGAGATGTGGATTGTTCAAGTCATGGATATGACTTTTACGATGCATGGGTGGAGAAGACTATTAGTAGGCGTATGAGATACTCCACTCGGCCTCGGTGGTTGCCCGATTATGGGTTATTTATTTCCCGATTATGGGTGCCTCACTAGAGGATATATCCGACAGCGGCCCTGATTGCACGTTAGATATGGTCGGGATGTATGCTAATGATGCAAAGTATGGCAAGGGAATATATCCATTCAGTGGTCGTGACTGCACGTCAGATATGGTCCGGATGTGTACTAGTTCATGCGAAAGCCTCTAGTGGGTGTTATGCTTTATTCCTTTACCTACTCATAGGCACCAAAGTCGTCTTCAATTTGCATTCACGTAGCAGTTAGGTTCAGTTTGTATTGGCATGGAATAGTGTCTTATCAAGGAATGGTGTACCACTTATTGTCCTTGTTTGGTTGAAGGGGTGGTTTGCTATTTCGGTAGTGGGATATTATACCATGTATGACCCAAGCTATTTATTCTCTGTTTATATTTATTCGGTTTACATTGGCATACATTTTGTGTATCTTGTTATGTCCTTCTGTGGACCTAGTGTTCTCTCCAGGTATTGGCTGTACAGTTAGTATAGAGTGTTGGACAGGTATTGATTGTTGCATCAAGATATCAGGTATATGATTGGTAATTTATTTTATTCTTTCTATTTTGTTGTCCTTGATTTACTTTGCTATTTTATCCTATTATTTGCAAGCTTACATTTTTCTCGAGCTGGTTCGAACATGTATATTACTGGGTGACCAACTTTAATATATTATGTTCATTCTTGGTTCTCATTCGTTACTGTGGATTGAGATATAGATTAGTTAGCATATACTAGTATGCTAGACGGCATAGTACGCCTATCATAAGTCCATTAATTTGGGTACTTATTCTAGTTCATATGCTGGCATGTTTGCGTTTCAGTTCCTCTGTATTTTAGAACTGGGGCGTGACACATAGGGGCATTTATTATTCAATTCATTATGTCAATAGCATAGCCAGTTCATTTTTCATGTATCATTCACATAGCATTGCATCATTCAATGTCTCAATCATTTCAGCGACATTAGACATGGGCAACAATATCAATTCATTTTTCGTGTGTGATTCACAGTGGCAGTTAATGTTCAAGTGTTATTCATCTCAATATTATCTAATATAAGTATCTCTAATAATTCAGCAACTAAAGCATGTGACATTTAGGGACATAACATAGCAACACAATACTCTATTTTATTAAGAAGTAGGAAGAAGGGACAGTTCCACTCAGTTGCACAAATGGTCTTCTTATTTCGATCACATATATTTTCTACTAGACGTAGCCCCACCAGCGTGCCATATTCTATAATTTATCCCAATCCGGCCAGTTCGAAAGACTACAACATTCTTTTGATATTCCAACACAAGCCATGGTCCAACATTCTGATTGCATCCAACAAGCCAACAAAATACCTCATGTGGAGCGTGAAATTACAAAATATACCACTCAAAAAAATATTTTTTCTCAAAACTTAGTATAACAACTCATTCTACTAATTCACTTAGTCACAATAAGTTACTCATTCAGGTTCATTCATTTCAGCTCACTCGACCATCTCGAGACTATTATCCGACTGTACCACTTAATTCATCAATGATTCAACCTATCTTTATCTTTTCCAAAATATTTGTACTTTTCATTGATTCACCAACATTCTCCCTGAGTGTTATATTAGTCAGAGCCTATCACTTCATTTGGATTCATACACACACTTTAGGCGTCCCCAAAATATATGCATTTCAGCCAACATCCGTGTTAGTGCGATTTGTTAAACTACATGTGTAACTCTCTTCCCAAGATCTGACTTGCACATATTAAATATCAATTTCAGTCTAGGCATTCTCAAAATCTATCGACGTCCTTTAGATTGCTTATTGCTACGTTTATTTGCCATAATCGCTATCTTTCAAACTACAACATTTAACATAAGGGACTATCTAAATAAGTTACTCGCCCAAGTAAGATGTTTCAAACATCAGAACCAAAGGTCTAAATTAAAACCAACCATACTAAAAGTTCACAATAATCAACATGCAATTTCATTCCTTCCAATCTCAATACTAATCCTTCCATCTACTTTTAGTATTCCAACATCTTATCGTAATGTTTCAATACATTCTTCTGTCATTCACTCAAATTATGAATGCAACAAGCTGTAACTTGGTTTCGATTCATATTGAGTATCATGAATGATCCTAAAAAATTTTAATTTTTAAATAACTTCTCGAATCCAACAACATTTTCCACCATGACAATTCATCATTTTTTTTAAAAATAAATTCGAGGTCACTCATTATCAATTACTCGAGCCAAGAGCACAATTTTATGCACATATTCAATGCAACACAACATCAATCCCGCTATGGCTTATTTCAAAAAAAATTCTCTTCCGACCATGAAATCACTAATCAAATTTTGAGCAACGGTCCATCTTTTCAACTTGCTGCACAACATTCAATGTTAATCCAGCTAACCGACTTTAGATATCGATCCAACATTTCCATTATGAGCAGTCAATTACATCTTATGGAGTAATTCACTTCTTGATGCATACAACTCATGTCTCACCCCACAACTTTAGTTCACACTTAAGGCCGACACATTACTTCACAAGTGTCAAACATCTTTGAGGCTCACGTTATAGCATATAATTCCTTAGGTCAAACTCATTGCCACCATGTCTCGTTTAATCCCAAATGGGTCATCCTACGGGTCTCCAACGTCACCCTATTATTCGATCAAGTCCCTATGTCTAGCTATACCAACAGCTAAAAATAATCATTTAGGTGACTCCCCTAGAGTGGGCGGCTACTAGGGACCATACTAATTTCTTATTCTTAGGGCCAAACACTTAACCAATAGTTCCAAGGAACTCTACCCAAATCTATGGTATAAACTCAATCTGAACAGCTAATCGCCATTGCCGACTATGCCGATAATTGGTTATGTAGCCTACGGTATCTAGGGTCAAGTCTATCTATGGTCATCCTCAAGGAAATAATTTCCATAGAGGCTCATTCTAGACTTACCCAACAAACGATTAAGATTGATCTAGCAACATTATGGTCTAAATCCCAATCCAACATATAATTCCCAAAAATCCAATTTCAATTCCATTTCCATCTTATCCACATGGATCTATAAGCCAAGGTTCACTATTCAAGGGGTAATCAATTCCATCATTATATCTTTCCTTCAATTATCTCGATCAATTCTTTTATTTTTGTTGTATCCGTCTCCATTCTGATAAAGTCTCAACAAAAACTAGTAAGTCCCATTACCGTCAATTTAAATGCATCACATCATCATTGTCTAATAAAATATTTAATTTTCAATATCTCAAATTCTGTAATTGTCCACTGGTACGATTATATCATGTAACCATATTAGTGACCTGCCAACATCAACAATCATATTATTTCGGTCTGTATGACAAAGTCGTATCACTGTCAAAACCCAGTAAGCTATGTATTCCAACCGACAGTCATCCATACCGGCACACCCTATACCAACATTATCCAACACAATTTGTGATTCTCAATCCCATTAGTTTCCAGCCATCAAAATATCATACGGACTTTCATAAAATCTCATACCGTAAGGGTCGAGTAATCCATTACAATCCAATCTGAAAATTCATGTATCAGTTAAACATTCTCTATGCAACACAAGTATTCTGAGTCACTACTTGTTACCTTTGTGATATAATTCAAATCCTCAAGCATACATGTACGTATGCAACGACTATCTATCTCATCAAGCACAAGCTCATACTTTACTGAATTTATCCTTTGGTGGACAAGATTGATTAGCATCTATCACACCTTAGGGTCAAAGGATAGATTTTCCACATTTATTCGAGTCACCGACAATATTTTCAAAACTTTCAGATTATCAACCAAATTGTAATAGCCATACAGGATTTCTGTCCAACAAATCACAATTATTATTCAATGTTCTAAGCCACATTATTCTCTTACCAAATCCATTTATCCGTAGTATAATAATCATCCGGCTAGTTTTAGCCATCGTTAGACTAAGCAATTTCCCACCAAGGTACTCGTTACAATTTTTAACAAACTTGCTGCCTAGCATAACATCACCATCAAGGGACACTCGAGTCACCTAGAAACAAGACATGACTCCCTACCATGTCTCAGCACTATCCAATACTTACAGATAGACTCATTACTATCCTATAGAAAGGGTCATGATACATCTCATTCTGCAGTGGTAATGTTACCCTGACTCTAACTAAAAAACTGTTATCAGAGATCAAACTCCAAATGTCCCTGATATCAAATAAATAATCAACATTACATAAACTATAACTTCCACCGTCATTCCAACTAGGAATGTTATTCCTCGTATCATTTAGAATGGGTTCTTCACTTCCACCGGTATGTCCATTAGCATTAAGACTACCTACTGAACTTAGCCCACACCTAAGTTCGAATTTCTCGTTAGACAACATCGAATTGAACCACAATTTTTTCATAGAGTCGTCCCGCTCCTTATTTGATGAAAATATAATAGATGAATAGTCTTCGATGAATAATCATTTTTTATTGGCATATACCACTCAGAAATGAAGTCATTCCCAAACAATACTAAACCCACGTCTATTTCGGACAATTATGATCTAGTCTGATCATAATATAAAGCCAACATTTCAAGGTCTCAAAGTTACAAGGCCACCACACACAAATCAGCTCATCAATTCTATTGAACTCAATCCTCAATTATTCCATTCACAATTCCTTTCCAACATAACATGCAATCCTCAAACGTGTTCCAACATACATAACATTTTCTATCTATTCCCATCTTCCAACATCTATCACAATTAGCATACTATGGCATCGAATCATTGTTGGGTCATTAGTGTCCAAACCAACAATAATCATATTTATGTGCATCACAGTTTATTTAGACTTATTGTATGAAACATCAAGTAGGCAGCCAAGAGGGTTAAAGAAAACTTTTTCAGACACGAGGCAACTTGGAATGTTCATAGAAGCAACTTGGAATAGTCACGGAAGCATTCTTCGATTTAATCGCAAAAGCAACGTTGAGCAATCACGAAAACAACTTTGGTTAATTGTGGATGCAACTTTGATTTGAAGTGAATCAAATTAGAGTCCATGGACGTAAAGCCATTCTCAGACACCAATATGTCACGCCCCGATTCTGCAGTCATTCGTCCTCGCATAAATCTTCGAAAACCCATCATCCTCGCTTGGGCATGATGTTGTACAACTTATACAAGGCAAAGACAGTACATAATTGATAATTTTCAAATAGGAACACATCACAGTAGCACAAGTAAACAAATTTAAGATAATAATCATACATCTCTTTATTGTAAAGAAGACCTTATTGTTTTATGGCAGAAAAGAATAACTAAATAACTTGATGTCACAATAAGGCGTAAAAAAATATATTTTCTTTATTGATAATTGAAATGAAATAAAAGGCTTACACAGGAGTACAAACCTTACAACACATCTCGTATTACACATGTTAGCCAACTGAAACCCATGCTTTATAGGCTAACATTTGATACTTGATATATGGACTTCCAAGTGGATATGCGGACTTGGCTTTCAGCTGACTGATAAAACATATATACAATATTTCATACATTATGTCCTTTATAAACAGAAGACATCATCATTTGCATGTAGAGCTTCAGCATGCCCAATAAATCTTCTATGCCTCGGGACTGATCAATTCTATTCTTAATGTACTGAACTTCCTAGGTACGAGCACCTAAAAAAAGTGCCCACAATGTGCGGCAGTATATTACCACGTATTGGCGAGCAAAACCAGCCTACTCGCCTAAACCAACTAAGTAATCATGTGAGCAAACATTTATTAACTGTGGTCTTTCTAGTTAGGGCCTAACATTAGTTTGTACATGGGCAGCATCATAGTGAAGCATGTAAACATGTTAAGCAGTAAAGTGAATTCAACATGTATGATAAACCTATCACATTTAAGTGATTTATTATCGATAGCTGACTCCCTCATACCTACATTAAATACAGGTTATATGATACACTTACTCTACCTGTATAAAACATTTATTACCATACATCCTGACTATATGATCACTGGTGTTAATCTACTATTTAGGATGTTGCCATATAGGACTTCATAGGTAATATAGTGACTATTCGAAGTAGGTAGCTAGCCCCTAAGAATGCCTCGTAAAACCTGTGCTTCCAAAGCACACCAATATTTCCTCCCAGGTCAGATCGGCCCTAGTGCCCCAAGCATACCATTCGAGAAAACTAATTACCCCTTGTGCACAAGTCGTCTATGACCATGCGAATACGTGTTCGACTCGATCTTGAATTTTATCGCGTGGTAAAAATATTAGAAGTAAGTAAAGGGAATAGTGTATCATATCATCTCTTCCAAGTCGTGTTCAACGACTTATGATTTCTATATTTATATTATTTTCACACTTAGTGATCTCATCGATCCCAAGCATCATTATTTCTCATTGCATCAATTCATTCATTACAACATTATCACATCATTCAGTTCTTAAGGGACATACAGCATTTCATTCATTTCATAGGGGCATTTATCATTCAATTCATTTCTCATTATCATTCACATAGTATTGCACTATTCAGTGTCTCAATCATTTTATCAGCATTAGTGTCACCTCCATTTTTCGTTATATGTATTTTTAGTATACGTGTACCGAATCCTGATCCATAGTTAGACTTGTCTTGTTAAGCTTGACCCTGGTTTAATCTTGCCTTGGTTTATTTTGGGATCATCCTGGTTCGGCTTGGCTTGGCTTGGTGTATTTGGTTGGGCTGGTTGTTAGGACTTGACCCAACATGCTAACCCCCCTCCTCTTTATAAGCCACCAACCCCTTTCTCTCTCCTCATTCACTTCATTATTTACTTCTTCTTCTTCCTCCATTAACTCTCTCCACCTACCAAGAGCTTAGGCAAGTGCAACTTTCTTCATGGAGGAACACAATTTTTGTTTTTCCATTGTCTTCCTCACGAGATTCTAAGACACTTTAGTACTTAGCATTTTTAATTTCCATGGTTCATTTCATGTAGATCTAAGTTTGTTGCAAATTCGAATTTTTTGGGTTTTGATCTATCAAAGTATATTATTTTCAAGTTTTGATGGTTCCATGTTGTAGAGTAGATCATTCTACCCGATTTTGACCTTTGGAAGTCCAGATTTGGGCTTGGATTAAAGGTTGGAAAGTTTGGGAACCCCCAACTTCCCAGGTTCTTCTTCTTAAAAAAGTTGGAGAAGAAGAACAGTGCTTCCCGCCTGACCCTTGCAGCATAGGCCTTGGCCGCATGGCTTCGGTTGACCCTTGCCGCATAGGCCTTAGCCGCATGGCTTCGGTTGACCCTTGCCGCATAGGCCTTGGCCGCATAGCTTCGGTTGACCCTTGCCGCATAGGCCTTGGCCGCATGGCTTCGGTTGACTCTTGCCGCATAAGCATGTCCCCTCCTTGCCGCAAGAGCCTGTTTCCTTTACCGTATGAGCCTGTTCCCCCTTGCCGCATGGCTACCTTTAGCATTTCCGTATGAGCCTGTTCCCTTTGCCGCAT
Source organism: Iris pallida (assembly GCA_029216955.1). Lineage (NCBI taxonomy): Eukaryota > Viridiplantae > Streptophyta > Magnoliopsida > Asparagales > Iridaceae > Iris > Iris pallida. The sequence goes on from JANAVB010034420.1 coordinate 6,151,814, forward strand.
GAGCCTGTTCCCCCTTGCCGCATGGCTACCTCTAGCCTTGCCGCATGAGCTTGATCCCCCCTTGCCGCATAAGCCTATTTTCCCCGAGCCGTATGATTCTTGGTAGCCTTGCCGCATGACCCTATCCCCCCTTTAGCCGTATGCTGCATGGCCGTTAGGCCCTTGCCGCATGGCTTCGGTTGACCCTTGCCGCATAGGCCATGGACCTTGGCTCCCGGGCCGCATGGCTCTTCCCGCTGCCTTGCACCCTTGTTTTACTCTGGTTGTTACATTTATGCTTGTGTCTCATGACCCTCTGTGTAACTTCGGGTCCTTGGTGGAAATGCTTATACCATGTTAATTCTGCACATGTTCCATGAACACGATAGTGACCCATCGTGGTACACTCTTGATAAGTAATATGACATGATAGTGGCCCGTCGTGGTGCACTCTTGATAAGTAAACCTAACATGATATACCTCGATATGCTGTTACGACGGCTAGCATGACATCACAAGAATGAATGGCCTGGACACCGTGGACGTTTGTGTTTGTACAAATGAACCAGTATTGTCTTGCATCATGTCTAGGACAGTGACCCCTGAGTACCACGGTCAGGGGTACCTACTGAAACTGGCTAAAGCTAATAACTAGAATAATCCAGTAGTCATAAAGAGATTTTCCAGCTACAGTCAATCCCGTTATTTGGGTGTCCCATCATGGGATTTGTAGCCTGCCGTCGAATAGGGCACATTTCCAGCACACTGTCATGTGTTGCACCCTTCAAGCTACTTAAGGGTACATGCGTTTCCTGGACGATGTACCCAAATGAACTAAACCCCTAATTGCGTCCGGGTAACCTGGATGGTCTGCAGGGCTTGTGGCTGTTTGAATAATCTCATTGCATCTTGCTAGTAACTAGGCCTGTGATAACCCTAGTTAGTTAAAGTATCAAGCCATACTTATTGCTTGGCCGTGAATGTTGGATGGAGTCTAACCAGACTAGTCTTGTCCTGATCCCGTACAAGATTGTTACATGACCCGATTGCTTGTGTTACCTTATCGATAAATGGTGGGAAACTAAGTTTCGTTCAGATAAAGGGTTACAACCCCGGTCCTTGTTTGGTTTACGGGTTGTAACTTGGTTATCTTATCGTATATCATCATGATTTTTTCGTATTTCCAGTCCTTTATTATATAATTATGTTCTTGTGCTAATTGCTGGTTTTAGTTCTTAAGTGAAGACTCCTTTGTGGCACTTGCTATTTCTGGGATCTGACCCAGCTGGTTTTGCGTAGCCAGATACAGGAGCGGCCCAAGAGGATCTTCCTACCTTCCAGCCAGATGGTGACCACCAGGCGTAACCCTGGCAATGAGTGGGTTTTATTTTTACTCTCCCACTCTATTGTAAAAATAATCTTTTGAGGCGTTTAGCCGACGAGCACGTGTTAGCTCGATTGTACTTTACTTATTGTCTGCCTACGGGCTGTAGCATGATTAACGAATCCTAGGGTTGATCATGTATGACCGAAACTCTTGCTAGTCTTCACCTTTTGTATGACTAGCTTCATGATCATCTAAGTATGTAATGTATGGGACGTCATACTATTGTATATTTGGTGCTTTGACATCTTGTAAACTGCTATTATTTGCTTGAGATTGAGACAATAGGCTTGTTCATGACCATAAGAGACTAACGGCTTGTAGTTAAACCTTCATGTATCTAGACAGCCGTGACCGTATAGCGAGGTGGGTTGCACTTCAATATACATAGCTGGCTGTGTCCGCCCCCGCTCTCCAGTATTCTGGATCTGGGGCGTGACAATTAGACATGGGCAACAATATCAATTTATTTCTAGTGTGTGATTCACAGTGACATTTTAAGTTCAACTGTTAAAGCATGAAGGAGTATGGAAGAAAGAAAGTTCCACTCACTTACACAATGGTCTTCTTGTTCCGATCACATATATTTTCCATTAGACATTGCCCCACCAGCGAGCCATGTTCCATAATTTATCCCAGTCCGGCCAGTTTATAATACTATAGCATTCTTTTGATATTCCAACACAAGCCACGGTCCAACATTCGAACTGCATTTAACAAGCCAACCAAATGCCCCGCACAGAATGGGGCATTACAGTGTCGACTTTGTTCTGTAGTAATTTGTGGTAGGGAGACAAAGACATAATTTTTGGTTTTTCTCTTGCCAAACTTTGACGTGGTTCTTGGGATGGACTAGTTGAGCCAGTATTATGCTTTTATTGACATTCAGAGAGTCAGTACCATATTCAGACCACCGAATGAGCCAGAATTCGAGTTTGTTAGAGGATCGGAAGAAATAAGTGACCTACCTTCATTAAGAACTCATATGGAGATAGAAGAAATCTCATATCCTTCTATTATCACCAAGTTCCAAAATGTATTTTTAGGGGAGCTACTAGGATTGCCACCTGACAGGGATATTGAGTTTACTATAGAGAACATTCCAGGAGCCGAACCTATATATATCATACCGTGTGTACCGCCTAGCACCCAAGGAGTTAGTGGAAATAAAGAATCAGATAAACGAGTTGCTAGAGAAGGGCTTTATTTGTGCTAGCGCGTCACCATGGGGAGCTCCCATCTTGTTCATGTGAAAGAAGGATCGTACAGTACGCATGTGCATCGACTACAGAGCATTGAACGCGGTGCGAGTGAAGCATAAGTACCCTTTGTCGCGCATCGATGATTTATTCGATCAGTTGACTGGAGCCAAAGTGTTTTTAAAAATTGACTTGCGATTGAGTTATCATCAACTGAAGGTTCGAAAGAAAGATATTTCAAAAACTATATTCAGATCAAGATATGTGCACTAAGAGTTTTTGGTCATGCCATTTGGTTTGATTAACACTCCAGCTTTCATGAATCTCAAGAATAAAATCTTCCATCAATACTTGGACCATTTTGTGGTTGTCTTCATAGACAATATATTGATATACTTGAAGAGCCATGAAGAGCACAAACATCACGTACGGATCTTCTTGGGAACTTTAAGGAAGGAGCAGCTTTATGCCAAGCTTAACAATTGGGACTTCTTTTTTTAGAAGGTTTTATTCCTTAGACAGGTCGTCACAGGAGATGGTATATCGGTAGATCCAGTAAAAATCTCAACAGTTAAGGGATGGACCGTTCCCACCCCAGCCTCCAAGGTGAGAATCTGTCATGACCCGCACCCACTTTTTGGGATGCGAGTGCATGTCCAAGTCTAGCCTACGTCGTGCTATCGGTGGTAGAATGTTATCTAGACCATAACACTCAAAAATACAATAATTGCTCATGATTAATTCATTTGCTCATTCACAATACTAAATCAATTATGACTTCAAGAGTACATTCGAATAAAATATAATGTCTCACAAAATCCAATACAACAACTTTAAACTTAATGATCAAATCAATCTAACCAGCCCTCTAGGGTCGACCTCGACATATACTGTTATGCCCTAGTCCCAAAATATGTAGGACTAGGAACGTAGACATGTCAGCCGTATAATAAATATATGTAAGCTGTAAAATAAAGTATACCATGACAACTAATCTCATCCACAAATAAGAGAAAAAATATATTATAAATCAACTATGAATTATTATTTTGTACAAAATATTGGGCGGAGATAAATCCACTACCAACTGTATTAAATGAGAAGAAAATACAAAGAAGGGATTTGTAAAAATAGCAACGACGACCCAAGAGCAATCAACTTCGATGGAATAGAGAAGATCACGGCTTTGGCTAGAATACCTACGAAAAGTCACAAACACACACCTGGAGAATTCACCAGGTCCTCAGAGGGACGTAATAAGATACAAGAAACAATATGCCATATAAACTGAATATAAAATATGTCATAAGTCATAAAAAAAGGTAAAGTGTTCCAACCATAACATGGCCCAATATCACATCATCGAAATAGTGGACTACCCCTACAACCAAACAAGGACAAGGGATAGCACACTATTCCGTGATGTGACACCGTCCCAAGCTATGACTAGAATAGGGTATGACATGACAAAAATTAAGTTCACCTAACCATCCTACTGTGATCATGAAGTTAAGAACAAACCTTCGATACATGGGCACTCTAGCTTATATGAGATTGGCATCGTCCCTTACCTTCGGAAATCAGGTGCCTACGTCCATAACTCTCATATGAACGTCAGAGGGCATCAGTATAATGGGTTCGTCCATAATGTTCCACGAACGTCAGCGGGCATCAATGTCCTATATCTCTGACGTAGCTCACAAGTCTAATAAGGGAAGTGCAAAGATGGCCGCTCTCCCCATCCTATACACCTATTAAGTCATATCCATGACCATGTACCTCTCCTAACTACTAAGTCTCCTAACATGTCTCTATTAGCAGTTAGACCTAACGTATGCGCACGGGCGATTAGCCAATACAAAAGTACCTCTACATGCTACTCATGTCTCACACATATTTTATAGCACAATCGTGACAAGGTTTATGAAGTACACTAAAAACTGGTAGTCCCTTAACTTCTAGTTCCATATGCATAAATTAAAGACAAGAAAGAAAATAAGGCTAGCACTTGCATTGAGTATACGCGAAGCAAGTAATTAAATCACGAACAGCAGTCAAAGACACAACTGGAAATAAACAGGCAGTAAATAAGCAATATCTAAAATAAAAATTCAGACTAAATATAAATAGTAAATATGGCAAGGTATTTTGCCTGGTGTGACACCTAGTGTGGTGCGATGATCGTGATGTCCTGTTTGTCCAATAGTCGGGGGAGTAAGGGTTCGAAGTTCACGAGAAAATAGGAACACATAATTTTGTCATAAACAATAATGATAATCGATGAGAGTTTAGAGTACATGAATACTTATACTATTTTAGAAAATGATCATAATACTTGAAAAGTAACCTTATTTAGTCAAAAATAGGTTTTTAAACCAATACGTAGAAAAATCAAAAATCGTTTTAGGCTAAATGCCATAATTTTGTTAAAATAGAATTTTGTAGGTAGAACTATATTTTTACTGTTAATAAATAATAATATTTTAGAAAAATCTAAAAAAACAATTTAGGGCAAAAATCTTACTTTTGTCAAAACAAATTTAAAAAAACTATTATTTATCTATTTAACTACTAAAACTGAAAATTAATAATGACAATATGTACTATGATTAAAGTAACAAAAGTAATACTTCTATAAATAAAATTTATATACAAATGGAAGGGTCTGTACTGCTGGTAGTAGCAAATTAATAATAATAATAATCCTAACAACAAATAACAATCAAAGCAGAAAAATACCTTTGCCTATAGTGATAGTGCTACTGCTCCTCTTCTCTTTCGAGAGAGGAAGCACAACCACATAAATTAAAATCAACAAAAGAAAAAAAAACTGAAGAGTAAGGGGGAGAGAGAGACAAACAGAGAAATTGAGGGGGAAGGAGATCGGAAGAGGGAGAGAACGGGGCTGAGAGGGAGAGAAGAAGGAGGATTACTCAAGGCGGTCGATGGAGCACGCGGGCATGGTGGCGGATGCCGAGAAGATGCTCCAGTAGAAGGGACGCACGGGTGAACGTACCTGGCGGTATACGGTCACTGGGTGGCACGATCGTAAGGCAGGCTTCATCTATGAGAGGTGCGGAGAGGAGCCTGGCGGCCGGAGGCTGGACTCGGCACTCGGCGGGTCTGGGGCGGCGCCTGGATCCGGCCGACGTAGGTAGGGGCTCAGCTCGGAGGCGGAGGACGACGGCGATGAAGGTAAGTGGCGGTGGCTTGGGTGTGCTTTCAAAATTTTATGGTGGTTTTGGAAGTTTTTTGGTGGTGTTGTCCGGTTTTGGTGGTGATGGCAAGGCTGTGATAGGGTCGTAGCTTGGCCACGCGATTCGTGGCTGCGACCGCGGTGCTGACCACGGTTGTTGGGGGGCTTGCCAACTATGGTGGTGTTTCGAGATGAGGATAGGAGAGGAGTGTTGGGGTCTTTGGTGTGTGGTGGCTATGACCGCAGCGAAAGGTGTGGTTAGGTGGCTGGAAGGAGTTTGGGTTGTGACTTGGTGGCGGGGCTGGAGAGGTGTTACGGTGGTGGTAGTCTACGGTAGCTAGGTGGCTAGGATCCGGCGGTGCAGGTAGACGGTGTATGGAGGAGGAGGCTGTAGTGATAATGACGGTGATGATAGCGATGATGGTGCTTGGTGAACGGAAAGGAGGGGCTGAGCGGAGAAGCCGCGATGGTTAATGCGGTTGTACTGGAAAGCAGAGGCGGTGATCTGGGGAGAGAATGGGTGGTCGAGGTGGCCGGGGTGAGTTTGGCTAGGGCGATGATGATGAGGGTGGCGTTGTTGGTCGTACGGAATCCGATGGTGGAAGGTGCGGTATTGTCGCGGCCAGGGGCAAGGATTAGGTGATTCTGTGTCGGGAAGTATCCGATAAGGTAGGGATGAGTTGATGGAGAAATCGAGTCCCAGATTGTCGGACACAGGGACGGTGATGAATTGTATATGTAAAATTACCATCTATTGGAAAGACACCCGGGGTCGGACCCGAGGCCATTACGGCCAACACGATGGTGTTTTGGACACCGACACGGTGCACGGCACTTTGGTGGAGATAATTTTGGTTGTGACATTCCATGGAAAAAAGGATCAAAGGAACCTCTCCTTATATACTAGGTGGAGACTCCTACTTGGATAGGGACTAGGATAGTTTAAATCCCTCAATAGATATTCCACCATTTAATTTATATTAATTAAAATCAATCAATCCAAATCAAAATTCAATTCAAATCTTGACAAATTCTATCTTTAACTTAAAAGCTATCAATAAAATCAAAATCAAATTTAAATCACCATAATTAATTTAAACTATAAATTGAACAAATTAAAATATTTTTTCAAAGTAGTAAAATTATGATAATAATTAATTTCGAAAATCAAAATAAATCCTTAAGTATTTGAAATACCTTTTATGAATAAATAAAATAGTCACAAATAGTTTTTGAAATCGAAGTAGACATGAATTTAATTTCATGTGCCTCGCATGCAAATAGAATATTTATTTAAAACCTAGTTTTCTAAATTAATTCTATATTTGACAATAAAAATAAATAACCTTTTTATAAAAAAAAATAATAAAGTTTTGCAAATCTCAATATGACGCGTTTTACAACTTTAAGCAAATAAAAAAATTTATCAGATATTATTTTAAAAACTATACTTCTTCTATATAAATAAAATCTATAATGAAACCATTTTATAAAAAAATACGTACCTCGCATATACGTACGTATTCGCACTCGACGAATAAAGACAAATAATACTAAAAAATCAATAGCAAAATAAATTAATTTTAAAAAAATCATAGTAAAAATTTAGGGGGTTTGCATCCTACCCAACTTACAAAATTTTTTTCATCAAAATCTAGGAATAACTAGGGTAGGTAGGGTTGAGAAGATAGAAAGAATTTATCTTAAGAAATCACGAGCAAAAACTTCGGCGAGGTGAACGAAAACCGACAATTTAGATAACTAGGAAAATAATTTCCATGGATTTAGTTTAGAAATGACCACGTGCATTCCAACTCATCAATGACTAGGCTCGATCAATCCTAACATTAACCTTTAAAAGTGCAACCTCATAAATAGGTAATAACCTCCTCAATCTTTTGATATCGCCATAATTTCCTTTATCTATTTTATCAAAACTTATATTCCATAAATTTTTATTCCTTAAAACACCTTTTTTTTCTTTTCTTTTTTTTCTCCCTCCAAAATTTAACTCATAAAAATTATATTCCTTAAAATATACTCTCAATTCCTATATCTCATCATAGAATTTCAATGAATTCCCTAATCTCTAATATCAATATATATATATATATACATATATATATATATATATATATATATATATATATAAAAATATATATATATATATATATATATATATATATATATATATATATATATATATATATATATATATATATATATATATATATTCTTTATATATATATATATATATATATATATATATATATTTATATATATATATATATATATATATATATATTTATATATATATATATATATTTATATTTATATATATATATATATATATATATATATATAATAGATTTTGTCGTTCATAATGTCCTCAGAAGTAGGTATTCAATAAATCTCTAACCCTTTTTTTCAACATACATATATATTTTCTCAAGTTATAATTTCCTCGAAATTTGGAATTCAATGAATCCCAATAAATTTAGTCGAAGTAAATGTCAAAATCTTCTTTACTAGGAAATTTACACTAATGTAAAGAAAATTTTATCCTTTAAGCAACAAAAATAAAAATCCATTTTCAACATTTGATTAATCTCAAACCTTTTTGTCATTCGCAAGTATACTATCCTTTGATCATCTTATCTCATTAAAACATAATATCACCTTTCTTAATTCCATCAAATAGCATAATTTAACTCATGTCTCCTAATCATGCAATCATTTTATTTAACTATTCCACTAATCTCCTTTATGGAGCTTTCTAATCTAATCCCTTTTTTTTACCCGATGGGTGTCATGATCAAATTGTTATCTTCGCACAAGGTAATCATATAAGAAATAAGGTTTGCATGAATCATAGGAGAGTTAAAATAAAAATTCTTAAAGGGGGCGGCAAAATGATTGGAAGAAAATTCGGTTAGGCTCAATGGTCATGGTATGGTTTGGGCAGTGATTGGGAGCTACTAGTTTTAACGCACGAAAATAAAGGATACGGGTTAACTAATCAAGAAAAATAATAATTAGAGACTCATGAGGTATGTTTCCTATAGAGAAGATAGTGTTCTAGGTTAGGGTATGGTTAAGAGGGACGATTCTAATCCTTTTCAAATTTCAAATGATTAGAAGATGATGATAGTAGACATAGAGTTTGAGGGAAAGAATGAGTAATTCAAGACGAAGATATAGCCACATGGTTTGGTAGATGACTAACTACACTTGTGTATATACAACTATCATGGTCATGGGTGATATAGCAGCTTAATGTTGAATATTCTATCTCATTAGGGTGACCTCGTGCCTATCTTGGTTGCCTACCAATATAAGTCTAAATTCTTAAATTCGAGCGTTCACAAAAGCTTCTCAATATATTTATCAAAATAATCAACCAAAATTTCTAATCATTCTAAGTCGTCAAGCATAATCATCACTTTCAAATTCTCTAGTCGATTGAGGTGGTCAAACAAATCATAATTTTAAAATTTTTAAACTTTCTAATCAATCTCGAAATAAACCTTTATCATGTCACAAATCAAATATATGGACTTTTTTTTTCTTTACAATTTTTTTCTATAATCAAAGCTTTAAACTCAAAATGTAAATAAATTTATCAATCATAGCTCATATGACACAATTTAAAATTTAAAATTTTCCTCAAGTCGAGTCCATATATCCAAAATAGGTATATCTATAAACCCAATAGTCATAAATGTTCTAAAATGTTTAAAAGTCAAAATCAATTTGTTTTCTCAATCATTTAGATATTCTAACGAACCTCTTATGAATACCACCTAGTAGCCTCAAAATAAAATTCTATCTATCCATTGAATTTTGGTAATATCGCTACTACCCAACATAGAATTAAGTAATCCTTCTTACAAGATCATACCTTTAGGAAAATTGGGTTCCTCGATCCTTTATGTTTAAAATGCCTTTATAACTCAAATAGGACCTAATGCATACTAGTTGTCAATGTAACCCTTCTAGCCATGTGTTTGACCTATAAGCATATACTAGTGTAGTCACCTTTCTAGCATTTATCAAGCATGAAAAGTAAGGGTTACGATAGAAAGAGTTCAAACAAGATGTAATTCTAGGAAGTTGAACGAGAGTTCAAAATTTGGAATCAAGGAAAGGGGGTCAAGCTTGTGGATGAGATACCTGGTTTCTAATCATAGTAGGCCCATTCGATACAGTAACGTAACCGAAACGGCTAACTCGGCCTACATGGGCCACCACAACAACATGTTACGCCCCAGTCCCAAAATACGTAGGACTATGAACGTAGACATGCCAGCCGTATAATAAATATATATAAGCTATAAAATATAGTAAACCATATATGACAACTAATCTCATCCTCAAATAAGAGAATAAAAATATTACAAATCAACTATAAATGGTTATTTTATACAAAACATTGGGTGAAGACAAATCCACTACCAACTATATTAAATGAGAAGAAAATACAAGGAAGGGAATTGTAAAAATAGCAAAGACGAACCAAAAGCAATCATCTTCGATAGAATAGAGAAGATCACGGCTTGGCTAGGACACCTACGAAAAGTCACAAACACACACCTGGAGAATTCACCATGTCCTCAAAGGGACGTAACAAGATACAAGAAACAACATGCCATATAAACTGAATATAAAATATGTCATAAGTCATAAAGAAAAGCAAAGTGTTCCAACCATAACTGGCCCAATATTACATCATCGAAATAGTGGACTACCCCTGCAACCAAACAAGGACAAGGGATAACACATTCCGTGATGCGACACCATCCCATGCTATGACTAGAATGGGGTATGACATGACAAAAATTAAGGTAACCTAACCATCCTACTGTGATCATGCAGTTAAGAACAAACCTTCGACGCATGGGCACTCTAGCTTATATGAGATTGGCATCGTCCCTTTCCTTCTGGAATCAGTTGCCTACGTCCATAACCTCATGTGAACGTAAGAGGGCATTAGTTTAAAGGGTTCGTCTATAACGTTCCACAAACGTCAGAGGGCATCAATGTCCTGCATCTCCGGTAGATCTCACAGGTCTAATAAGGGAAGTAAAAAGGTAGCCCATACGTCAAAGAATTGCTCTTCCCACCCTATGCACCTATTAAGTCGTATCCACGACCATGTACCTCTACTAACTGCTAAGTCTTCTAACATGCCTCTATTAGCAGTTAGACCTAACGCATGCGCATGGGTGATCAGCAAATACGTAAGTACCTCTACATGATACTCATATCTCCCAAATATTTTGTGGCACAGTCGTGACAAGGTTTATTAAGTGCACTAACAAATGGTAGTCCCTTAAGTTCTAGGTCCATATGCATAAATTAAAGACAAGAAAGAAAACAAGGCTAGCACTTGCATTAAGTATACGGGAAGCAAGTAAGTAAATCACAAACAGAAGTCAAAGGCACAACTGGAAATAAACAGGCAGTAAATATGCAATATCTAAAATAAAAATACAGACTAAATATAAACAGTAAATAGCCGAGGTCTTAAATATAAACAGGTATCTTGCCTGGTGTGACGCCTGGTGTGGTGCGATGATCATGATGTCCTGTTTGTCCAATAGCCGAGGTCGATGAGTAAGGGTTCGAAGTTCACAAGAAAATAGGAACGCACGATTTAGTCATGATCGGCGATAATAATCGAAGAGAGTTTTGAGTACATGAATACTTATACTATTTTAGAAATGATCATAATACTTGAAAACTAACCTTATTTAGTCAAAAATAGGTTTTTAGACCAATACTTAGAAAAACAAAAAATCGTTTTAGGCTAAATACCATAATTTTGTCAAAAAAAGGATTTTGTAGGTAGAACTATATTTTTACTAGCAAGAAATAAAAATATTTTAGAAAATCTAAAAAAACTATTTAGGGCAAAAACTCCTACTTTTGTCAAAACAAATTTTGAAAAAACTGTTATTTTTCTATTTAATTACTAAAACCAAATATTAATAATGACAATATGAATTATGATTAAAGTAACAAAAGTAATATTTCTACAAATATAATTTATATACAAATGGAAGGGTATGTACTGCTGCTAACATCAAATTAATAATAATAATAATAATAATAATCTAAACAACCACTAATAATCAAAGAAGAAAAATACCTATTCCTACAGTGATTGTGCTGCTGCTCCTTTTCTCTTTCGAGAGAGGAAGCACAACCACATAAATCAAAATCAATAAAAGGAAAAAAACTGAAGAGTAAGGGGAGAGAGAGACGAGCGGCGAAATTGAGGGGCGAAGGAGACCGGAAGAGGGAGAGGAGAACGGGGCTGAGAGGGAGAGAGGAAGGAGGCTTACTCGAGGCGGGGGTCGCTGGCGCACGTCGACATTGTGGCAGACGCCGGAAAGATGCTCCAGTAGAGGGGGCGCACAGGTGAACGCACCTGGCGACATGCGGTCATCGGGTGGCACGATCGTGGTGCTAGCTTCACCCGTCAGAGGAACGGGAAGGAACCTGGCGGCCGGGGGCAGGACTCAGCGCTCAGCGTGTCTGTAGCGGCGACTGGATCCGATCGGCGGAGGTGGCAGCTCCGCTCGGAGGTGATGGAGGTAACTGGTGGTGGCTTGGGTGTGCTTTCAAATTTTTGTGTTGGTTTTGTGAGTTTTCCGGTGGTGGTGTTTGGTTTTGGTGGTGGTGGCAAGGTTGTGATCGGGTCGTGGCTTGGCCACGCGATTCGTGGCTGCGACCGTGGTGCTGACCATGGTTATTGGTGGGAGGGTTTTCTACCATGGTGGTATTTCGAGATGAGGACGGGAGAGGAGTGCTGGGGTCGTTGGTGTTTGGCGGCTATGACCGCGACGGAAGGTGTGGTTAGGTGGCTGGAAGTAGTTTAGGCTATAACTTGGTGGCAGGGTTGGAGAGATGTTGCGGTGGTGGTAGTCTGCGGTGGCTAGGTGGCTAGGATCTGGCGGTGGAGGAAGACAGGGTACGGAGGAGGCGGTTATAGTGATGATGACAGTGATGATAGCGGTGATGGTGCTTGGTGAACAGAAAAGAGGGGCTGAGTGGAGAAGCTGCGGTGGTTAACGCGATGGTGTCGGGAAGCATAGGCGGTGATTTATGGGGAGAACCGGTAGTCGAGGTGGCCGGGGTAATTTTGGCTGGGGCGATGATGAATAGGATGGCGGTGTTGGTCGTGGGGGATCCGATAGTGGAAGGTGCGGTGTTGTCGCGGCTATGGGCAAGGAATGGGAGATTGCGTGTCGGGGAGTGTCCGACATGGTAGGGATGAGTTGACAGAGAAATTGCGTCCGGGATTGTCAGACACGGGGACGGGGATGAATTGTATATGTAAAATTACCATCTATTGGAAAGACACCCGGGGTCGGACCTGTGGCCTTCATGGCTGACACGATGGACTTTGGACACCGACACGGTGCACAACACTTTGGTGGAGATAATTTGGGTTGTGACATTCTATGGAAAAAAGGATCAAAGGAGCCTCTCCTTATGTAGAAGGTGGAGACTCATACTTGGGTAAGGACTAGGATAGTTTAAATCTCCCAATAGATATTCCACCATTTAATTTAAATTAATTAAAATCAATCAATCCAATCAATTCAAATCTTGATAAATTCTATTTTTAACTTAAAAGCTATCAATAAAATCAAATTCAAATTTAAATAGCCATAATTAATTTAAACAGTGAACTAAACAAATTAAAATATTTTTTTTCAAAGTAATAAAATAATGATAATAATTAATTTCAAAAATTAAAATAAATCCTTAAGTATTTGAAATACCTTTTATGAATAAATAAAATAGTTACAAATAGTTTTCAAAATCTAAGTTGACATGAACTTAATTTCATATGCCTTGCATGCAAATAGACTATTTATATAAAACATACTTTTCTAAATTACTACTATATTTGCACAATAAAAATAAAAAACCTTTTTATAATAAAAAATAAAATAAAGTTTTGCAAATCTTAATATGATGCGTTTTACAACTTTAACCAAATAAAATTTTTTTTCATATATTATTTTGAAAACTGTACTTCTTCTATATAAATAAAATCTATAATAAAACATTTTTATAAAAAAATACGTACCTCGCATACATGTACGTATTCGCACTCGACGAATAAAGACAAATAATAATAAAAAATCATTAGCAAAATAAATTAATTTAAAAAAATCATAGTGAAAATTTAAGAGGTTTACATATACACATATCTTTCCCAATGATCCAATGCATAACATGCGACAAACCTGAAAAATAGGTTTCTAGTTAGGAATGAAATAAGTAAATACATGGCAAACTATTCAAGACATAATAGAAACTATAAAACAGAAGTAGCATATGATATACATGGTGATATGGTATGACAAATTTAGAGCAAACAAATAATGAAGACAATCTTGGCAGACAACTAGAAAGAAATATGTATACAAGACTGTCATGGCATGTCAAGTAGAATGGAACATGTGACACGATAATCAAAATATCTATCTAAGTGTTTTGAAATACTACTTTCGAAATGTAAATGGCTAGGGGTAAATACGAAAACCCGTACGTGAAGTGTATGAGTGCTATCGTTCTTGTTTGGACCTGAGGGAGTGGTTCCTATTTTGGGAATATTCACATGTCTACTAATATATTTCCACGCCTGATCATGGATTCATGTTACGACACAAAAATTATGATACACGATAATCACGAAATATAAGTCACGTACCGTAAATTTTGAAACTCAATAATCATGAATATGAATCCATAATCGTGTGAACAACGTATCAAGAATCATGTATCATGTAAGGCATATCTAAAACATGTATCATAGAAACTATTAAGAATTAAAAGTAACCAGTGTAATGTACTTTTTTTTTATTTGTTGGAGTTAGTGTGCACGACAAGAGCTATAGGCAGAAAATAGGCTCAGATGATTAACTTCTATTAGATGGTCCCAAACGATGAAACAGACGGTTCCATCGGGTACAGAAGCGTCCAATTAGCAAGGGTTGATAGAAGAAGTCCGGGTTCGCAAAGAAATAGGAGTATTTGATTAGTCGTGACCAATGATTGACTATCCTAATTAGAAAGAATTGTTTATTCTTTTAAATATATATACATACACCATTTAGAAAGTATTTATCTCTATTAAGAAATTATATCTAGAATTGGGAGTCTATTGATAATATTTGGTCAAAATAATATTTTTAAAGTATTTATAAATTACTTAGAACTTAGTAGAAATTATAGAAAATCCTACAAGATTATTTAGGCTCAAAACTCTATAATTACAACAATTTATTATTTAGAAAATACATTTGGAAGCATATTGGATAAAAACCTATTTAAGAAAAGTCTTTTTAATATAGTACTCATATAAAAGTATTAAATAGAAATCCTTCATAATTTTATAAATTATTAAGCAAATAAAAGCCCAAAGGATATATATATAACTCAAAATTAATTATTACAATTTATAAGCCCAAAAGCAATTAGAACCATTTAAAACAAAAACCATTAAATTATATAATAAAGACAAAACCCCTAGGACTAAACTAAAGCCCAAATTTTATATAAACCTATTAATATTTAAGTTAAAGTCAAATTAGATAAAAAAACATAGAGAAATATTCTTTAGATAAAACTCTTTAAACCAATCCATTAAATTACAAAGCCAATTAATTAGTACACATATTAATCCATCCTAGGTTTTAAATATCTATTATGGCCTCAGCCTAAGGCCCAAGTCCATTAAATATTGAAGCCCAATATAATAGTCCTATTATAAGATATTGTATCATAGATACATACATATTACATATACAATTAGATATATGTATATTATACACATATACACTTAATATAATTAATAATTAAAATCAACTTCACTGTTTCCTATTATTTTAAACATAACAGAGAGAGTGAGAGAGAGCAGAGTTTTGGAAAAAAAGGAAAGAGAGAGCGGAGGAGAGAGAAAGGGGTTTGAAAGAGTGGGGGAGAGGGAAATCGAGAGGAGGGCGGCGGCTTACCTAATCATCAACGAGACCCACAGCGGAGTGCAGCACATGCTCTGGAGCTGAGGCGCTCAACTCCTCACGGATGCTCCCTTCTTTAGCAACGACGCTCAAAGATCTTGGCATGGCTCCACGGTTGGTCACCAGAGCTGGCTTGCCTAGTTTGGCCGCTCGACGGCACGATAGATCCGGGAGGCACGATGGTGCGGGCTCGAGTGCGCCTAAGGGCGATAGTCGGAGCGGCTTGTACGAGGTGCTGGGTGCGTGGACCCGGCAGATCAGGGCGGCTCATCGGCTTGGCGGGCTCAAGTGGGCTCGCTAGCCTTGGCCGGAGAGAAGAATGGTTAAGGTTTTCTTTTTTTTTCTTTTTCTAGTAGCATTGTCGATAGCTGGCAGTGTGACTGCCAGGATAGGTGGTTTTGGTTAGGATACGGGACTGGGTTCAGGGTTGTAAAGGTCGGGGAGTGGTGGTGAGTCGGTCTGAAGGATGTATGGCGATGGATGGGCTCGAATAGACAGTGGACTTAGGGTGGCATCGGTGGTTCTGATGATGGATGGTCGGGACGGGGCTGCGGGTCAGAGCAAGGTTTGGAGGCAGTAGAGTTGGAGGTGATAGCGTAGTTGTAGGCTGCCGATCGCCAGAGATGGCTTGATTAGGGTTAGGGTTTTAATTGTTCGTGTCGGGGTGTGTCTAACACAAAATTATGGATTGTATCCATATCCAAGATTGTCGGACACGGAAGAAGAAATGATTAAATGTAAACGACGAATAGTAGAAGGGATGGAGAACACAGACACGATGTACTTCCCAATGGATGTGTTGGATGATTATAGGCTAGATGGTGATATGGTGGCTAAGCATATTTTTTGTGTTGTGGAAAAAAAAGGGAAGAGCCTCTCTTTAAATAGGGGAGGAACTTCTAATTGGATAAGGGATAGTAGTAGTAATGGATAAATCTCCCCTTTGTTTTAAATCAAATAAACTATTTAAAACAAGTTTAATCTAATCATAATCCTATAGTAATTACAAATACTAATTTAAATTAGTATTCAACATTATCCGATAATTTAAATCATACAATTTAAATCTATTTCAATTAAATGATCAACATAATAGTTTTAAATAATAGTAAATAGTAAAGCTTAATTGGATAAGGTCCCGTCCACAGAAGTCTTAGTTGACATGTACATGAAGTAAATAGTAAAGCTGCATGGTATTCTAGTTAGCATCGTGTCAGACCGGGATTCGAGATTTACATCTCATTTTTGGAGGAGCATTCAAGAAACTTGGGTACCTATCTGAAGTTCAGTACGTCTTATCATCCCCAAACTGACGAGCAGTCAGCACGTACAATTCAGACACTAGAAGACAGCTTGAGAGCATGTACGTTAGACTTTGGGGGATCGTGGGAAGACCACCTTCATCTTGTGGAGTTTTCCTATAATAATAGCTATCAAGCGAGCATTCAGATGGCTCTGTTTGAAGTTTTGTATGGTAGGAAGTGTCAGTCTCCTATTTGTTGAAGTGATATAGGAGAGCAACAGGTTTTGGGTCTAAAATTGGTCTTAAGCACAATTGAGAAGGTGAAGAATATTCAAGGCAACCTGCGAGCAACGCATGATAGACAGAAGCAGTGGGCAGACCTTCATCATTATTTTTTAGAGTTTAAGGAAGGCGACCATGTTTTCTTTAAGATATCACCCACTAGAGGTACGATTCGATTCGGAGGATATGGTATGTTGAGACAAAGATAAATCGACCCTTTCGATGTCTTGGAGCGAGTTTGAGAGGTTTCCTACAGATTGGCATTGCCACCGTCACTAGAGGGAGTGTATGACATGTTCTATGTGTTTCATCTACGAAGATATATGGAAGATAGCAATCATGTGCTCGATCACTCCAAAATTATGGTTGGATCGAGCTTGCCATATCAAGCAGCCATTAGAGATTCATGATCGACGAATGAAGGTTTTTGGAATCAGTCTATTTTATTGGTTCGTGCAGCATGGAAGTATCACTCGCTAGGAGAGTCCACCTGGGAGCACGAGGATGACATGTGCAATCGCTTTCCCCACCTGTTAAAAAACTAAGGTACAATTTTTGTTCTTAAACTTTCTTTCCTTCTGCATTATACTGCATTGCATTCATCATCCTTTAGTTTTGAACAATCTTTATAAAACAGTGGGAACTGATACTAAAAATTCGAAAGAAATCAAGTCGAACTCTTATAGACAATTAGTTAAATTTTAGATGATCTATAATTTGGATGACCTATAATTTGGAAGAAATATAGTTGAAATCTTGAGAAAACTGTGGATACTAAAAATTCGGAAGAAATCGAGTTGAAATCTTATAAACAATTAGTTAAATTTTAGATGAACTATAATTTGGATGACCTATAATTTGGAAGTAATGGAGTTGAAATCTTGAGAAAACTGTGGGAACCGATACTAAAAATTTGGTTATAATCCCCTATTTTGGAAGCTCAATCCCTGTCAACCTATTAACAACTTTATAAAACTATTTGAACAATCTTATATACAACATGTAGGACTTCAAAAACATTTTTGTAGTTTTTAATTTCATCCACTGTGTGTCGAGAAAATAGTTTCTAAAAATAAAGAAAAAAGGGTTCTAAAACAGTATATTTCAATAAATTTCACCGATACGACGTTCGACCCTACAAACCGGGCGACGTGGTCGCTAACCGAAAGCATTAAAATGCGTATCAACTTTGTCATCGTATGGGATTCGGCAGAACTTAATTTGGTTGCATATGCATGATGAAATCGAGGTATATCGGTCGAGATACCCCATATCAATTATTTTCTAAACTAGCCCACAACTTTGTATACGTTCATCACATCGATTCGAAATGCTATTTTGGCGGGCCTACGACCCGATCCAATGAGCAAAATTGTATATGACTTACCGAAATCCAAATTTGAATATACAGTTAAGTTTGTAACATCAAACCAGAACTGTAGACATATAACGTGACGAATTTAGAGACCGTAGGATTTGGCTCATTTTTTAGTGCAAAGCGGGTCCAACGGCGGACATCATTTTGACTCAAAATTCTGATTTTGCTCATGTGTCTAGAATTGGACTTATGGGTAGGCAATCTTAATATTTTCTTTATTGCAAAAATGTTGGTAATATATGTTTCAACATTCGAGGATGTTTGTGGAAGTTCTACTTGTATAGCTTCATTGATCTGAAAGTTTGAGTTACTGGATATTGCCATTCTCTATACCACCTCCAGGTAAGATTCTTTGCCTTATTTACTGATTATTTATTTTTATTCAAAAAGTTTATTTATTTATTTTATTTATTTATTTGTTTTTTTATTTGTTTTATCTTAAATTATGTGTCCAAGTCATACTTGGGTGCAGACAACTGAGTTAGTCGTTTCCATTGCCTTTATTTATTTTATGCATGATGACTTTGTACTAGAGGACCACCCCATTAATGTGAGGTATTGGTATATCTTATTTGGACATGACACATGTGTACCACGTGTTGTGAGTCTTATGTTGGACACAAACTCGCGTATTTGGTCGGCCACCGATATGTACTAGACATACAACAGATAGGATGTAACTGCTAATATAATTTGCATGATTAGTAGACCTGACAGTTATTAGAGATTTATATGTGTTATGGATACAACATAGATAGGCATGGGGTGGGGAGGACAGTTCCTTGATGTATGTGCCAAGTATCTGTTGGAGTGGGTGGGGTTCCCAACCGATGTGGAGAATACCCTGGAGAGCGACGAGCGCCATCCGTTTGTCGGAGAAGCTTGGAGAGTGCATGGATCCTATTTTTGAACATATATGGTTAGGAAATATATGTTTGGATTTCCATATTTACTTTGATCATATATTTATGATTGGACCCTTCATATAGTAGCTTTTTATATAATTGGGCTTCCAATTTTGGCAAGCAAATTATGATTGGATTTCCATTAAGTATATGATTGATGCATATTGGAAGTTTCCATATATATTGGCCTTCCATGTATGGTTTACCAAGGCATTATAAAAGGGTGATGCATGCTAGTTGAAAACTCATCTCAAAATAAGAGTACTTTACAATCTTTGAGAGAGAGAGAGAGGATTAAGGACTATTGTGAATGAGAGATTGCTTCGAATAATTTTTGGATCTCTTATTCTTCGGAGTCCGTAATCAAAAAAATTCTTCTTTTAAGTGAGTTGTGGTGATCCGTGTTGGATCAGGAGGAGCTTGTAGAGGGTGTATTCTCTTTATTCCATTAGTGGAGGTTCTTCAGGGTTGGACTCCGATCGTCCCGTGGTTTTTCCTGCAAGAATTTTCTAAGTCAAAAATTATTGTGCCTGCGATTGTGTTTAGCATTTTTTGGTTTGTGTGCTTTTACTCGGTTCTCTCGCAGGACTTTCTGGTTTGGGGGAACGGTTTTCGCGCTTCGTTTCCAACAGAGTGGTATCAGAACTTTGGGTTCAAAGAAATGTCAGGAGTTGACAGTCAAACCAGGAAGCAGAGATGGACGCGAAGCCGGTGTGCATGGTAAACCTAAACGGTACCAACTACCATTATTGGCAGAGCAAGATGAAGGGTTTGTTGTTCGTCAAGAAGCTGCATCTTCCACTATTTGCATCCGAAAAGCCCAGTGACAAATCCGATGAGGACTGGAACTTCGAGCATATACAGGTGTATGGGTACATACGGCAGTTCGTTAACGAGAACGTATACAACCCCATTGCCAATATTGAGTATACGAAGATGTTGTGGAAGAAGCTGGAAACTTTGTATGCGAAAAAGACCGGGGTAAACAAACTGTTCCTGATCTGGATGATGATGGGTCTACGGTACAAAGATGGTACATCCATTACGGATCACTTGAGTGAGTTTTAAGGCATGGTGGACCAGCTATCCTCGATGGGAGTCAAGTTCAACGACAAGGTTCAAGGACTTTGGTTGCTATGTACATTGCCAGACTCGTGGGAGACCGTACGAGTATCTATGATCGCTTCTGCTCCGGAAGGCGTGGTCAATCTGGAGTTTGCCAAGAGTGAGGTACTGAATGAAAAGATACGGAGACGTTCTCAGGGCACTTCATCCACATCCCATCACTCAGAGGCACTAGTTTCAGAGCGCCACGAAAGGGGCAAAAATAGGGGTCCAAGTGGTGGCAGAGACAAGAGCAGAGGGAAGTCTAAGGGTCAGTATGAGGACTCGCAGTGTTACCATTGTGGCAAGAAGGGCCACATCAAGCGAAACTGTTTCGCTTGGAAGAGAGATAAGAAATACAACAAGGGAAAGCAAAATGAGAACACTACAGCGACGGCCTCGATACATGGAGGCGATGTGATCATCGTAAGTGATGAGGTTATATCACAAACCTCGCCTGCAATGACAATTCTTGGCTGGTGGACTCAGGGGCTTCAGCGCACGTATCTCATAACAGGGCACTATTTACCACTTATACGAAAGGCGACTGTGGAGTGTTGAAGATGGGCAATGGAGATGTGTCGAAGGCGGTTGCCATTGGAGATGTGCATTTAAGGACGAAGACGGGTGCAGTTCTTGTTCTCAAAGATGTTCGTCATGTCCCTGATATCCGTTTCAACCTGGTGTCGGTTGGAAGGTTGGATGACGAGGGATTCTTCAGTCTCTTCGCGAATAGTCAGTAGAAGCTTTCCAGAGGTTCGATGGTGATTGCCAGAGGAAGCAAGAAGTTCGGTCTCTACTATATGGAGGAGAGCACACAAGGGGCACAGGAGGTGAACACAGTCAGTGATGCGTCTACCGAGTTGTGGCACAGGCAGCTCGGCCATATCAGCGAGAAGGGGATGAGCTACTTGGTGAACATAAAGGTGATTCCAGGGCTCAAGTCTATAAATTTGGAGAAATGCACGCACTGCTTAGCTGGAAAGCAAAATAGGGTGTCTTTCCAAAGTCATCCATGTTCAAAAAAGCCGACGTTGATCGAGTTGATTCACTCGGATGTCTGCGGTCCTATGAAGGTAAAATCTATTAGTGGTGCTTCTTACTTTGTAACTTTTATTGATGACTGTTCCAGGAAGGTTTGGGCCTATGCCTTAAAGACCAAGGATCAGGTGCTGCCCACTTTCAAAGAGTTTTAGGCCTCTATTGAAAGAGAGACGGGCAAGAAGTTATTGTGTGTTCGGTCCGACAACGGCGACGAATACATTGGTCCCTTTGATACGTATTGCAGAGAGCAAGGGATACAACACCAGAAGACTCTGCCCAAGATACCTCAGTTCAATGGTGTAGCGGAGCGCATGAACAGGACACTGATGGAAAGGGTACAGTATTTTCTGTTAGAAGCAAATTTGCCAGGCAGTTATTGGGGTGAGGCTCTTCTCACAGCTGTTTATGTTATTAATTTATCTCCTAGTGCTCCTTTGCTGGATGATGTGCCTGACAAAGTATGGTACGACAAAGATCCGTTATACAATCATCTGTGATTGTTTGGTTGTAAGGCCTTCGTGCATGTACCAAAGGATGAGAGGTCCAAACTTGAGCCCAAGACGAGGTAATGTGTCTTTGTCAGCTACGGTCGGGATGAGTTTGGCTATAGACTCTATGACCCAGTAGAAAGAAAGCTCTACAGAAGCAGGGACATGGTATTCGTCGAGGATCAGACCATGACCAACACTCAGGATTCCGATACGCCTTCTGAGGCTAAGGAATTGCTTGAGTTAGAGTCATTTTGCTTCGAGCAGTTTCCAGAGGATATCGCAGAGGATCCAGTTATGGAGGAGCCAGTGCATAGAGTTGCTCCCAACCTTGATCATCCACCTGTTGATGGTGGTCAGGGTGTCCCTCAGGAGGATGAACATGCCGGAGAGGCAGTTCCTGAAGGGGATGAGATTGTTGGTATACAGTCAACACCAGTAGCTCCACTGAGAAGGAGCGACAGAGATCGTCGACCATCTACGAGATACTCACCCAGTGAGTATGTGCTACTGACTGACGGAGGAGAGCCCGAAAGCTTTGCAGAGGCTATGGAAGACAAACACAGCCAGGAGTGGATGTAGGCTATACAGGAGGATATGTGTTCCTTATACGCCAATTCCTCTTATGAGCTGGTACAGTTGCCAAAGGGGAAGAAGGCTTTGAAGAATCGATGGGCATTTAGAGTGAAGCATACGGATGATGCTACTCGCCCTCGATACAAAGCGATGCTGGTAGTTAAAGGCTACGGTCAGCGAAAAGGCATAGATTATGATAAAAAATTTTGCCAGTTGTTAAGCAGTCGTCTATTCGGGTGGTGCTAGCATTGGCAGCCAGTTTTGACCTAGAGGTCAAGAAGATGGACGTGGAGACGGCATTCCTCCATGGTGATCTTAAGGAGGAGTTATACATGGAGCAGCCAGAGGGATTCTGTGAGAAGGGCAAGTCACATTTGGTCTGCCGGTTGAAGAAAAGCTTGTATGGTCTGAAGCAGGCTCCGAGGCAGTGGTACAGGAAGTTCGAATCATTTATGGGAGAGCATGGTTATGCACGGACGGCGTTGGACCATTGCGTATTTGTGAGGTACTTTGCCGAGGATGATTTTATTATTTTATTGCTCTATGTTGATGACATGCTATTAGTGGGTCGAAATACCACTAGGAAAGCGGAGTTGAAGCGCCAACTGGGCACAGCCTTCTCTATGAAGGATTTGGATGCAGCAAAGACTATTCTTGGGATGGAGATCAGCCAAGAGAGAGTCCAAGCTGCTACACTTATCCCAAAAGAAGTACATTCACCGGGTACTTCAGCATTTCGGGATGGACGGGTCGAAGAAAGTGAGTTGCCCCCTTGCGGCTCACTTTAAGTTCACTGAGGAGCAGTGTCCATCTACCGAGGACAAAAAGAAGATATGGAGCAGGTTCCATATGCCTCAGCTGTAGGAAGCCTTTTGTATGCTATGGTGTGTACGAGGCCGGACATCGCTCATACAGTTGGCACAGTTAGCAGGTACCTTTCAAATCCTAGAAGGGTACATTGGAGTGCGGTCAAGTAGATTCTATGATACCTTCAGAGCACTGCTGATTGGAGACTTTCTTCTGGTGGTGACGAGCGAAGCTGGTTAGGTATACCGACGCTGATATGGCTGAAGATGTAGACCCGAGGCGATCGACTTCGGGCTATATAAAGATGTTGCTGGAGGAGCGGTATCATGGCGGTCGCATTTGCAGAAGTGTGTTGCCTTGTCGACGATAGAGGCAGAATACATTGTGACGACGGAGGCTTACAAGGAATTATTGTAGATAAAAAAGCTGTTGTAGGAAATAGGGCTGAAACAAGAGTAGTATACT
The DNA here is from genome assembly GCA_029216955.1 of Iris pallida. Lineage (NCBI taxonomy): Eukaryota > Viridiplantae > Streptophyta > Magnoliopsida > Asparagales > Iridaceae > Iris > Iris pallida. The sequence continues at coordinate 6,175,904 of JANAVB010034420.1, forward strand.
TTGCTTTACGAAAGTTAGAGTGCTATTCACTTTGTGAAGAATCAGACCTTTCATAGCCTGTCTAAGCACATCGAGACTCGGTATCATTGGATACGAGATATGGTTCAGAAGAAAGACGCGATGCTTGAGAAGGTCCATACTGATGACAATGGAGCGGACATGCTCATGAAGGTTCTACCAGGAGGAAAGTTTGAGTACTGCAGGCTGATCGCCGGGATGACAAGTTCTCCACCTAGTTGTAAAGGGGAAGAAAATGTTGGAGTGGGTGGGGTTCCCAACCTATGTGGAGAATACCCCGAAGAGCGACGAACGTCATCCGTGTGTCGGAGAAGCTTGGGGAGTGCATGGATCCTATTTTGGAACATATATGGTAAGAAAATATATGATTGGATTTCCATATTTACTTTGATCATATATTTATGATTGGACCCTTCATATAGTAGCTTTTCATATAATTGGGCTTCCAATTATGGCAAGCCAATTATGATTGGATTTCTATTAAATATATGATTGATGCATATTAGAAGTTTCCATACATATTGGCCTTCCATATATGGATTACCAAGGGCTTATAAAAGGGTGATGCATGCTAGTTGAAAATCATCTCAAAACAAGAGTGCTTTACAATCTTTGAGAGAGAGAGGATTAAGGACTATTATGAATGAGAGATTGCTTCGAATAAATTTTTGGATCTCTTGTTCTTCGGAGTCCGCAATCAAAAAATTTCTTCTTTAAAGTGAGTTGTGGTGATCCGTGTTGGATCGGAAGGAGCTTGTAGAGGGTGTATTCTCTTTATTCCATTAGTGGAGGTTCTTCAGGGTTGGCCTCTGATCGTCCCGTAGTTTTTTTTGCAAGGATTTTCCACGTCAAAAATCTTTGTGTCTACGATTGTGTTTGGCATTTTTTGGTTTGTGTGCTTTGCTCGATTCTCTCGCAGGACTTTCTGGTTTGGGGGAACGGCTTTCGCGCTTCATTCCCAACAGTATCTACTTTCTTTTGTACCCAGAAGCTCCGATGGAGATACGGGCCTGACTACACCTTAATGTCCTGCTGGCCTTTGACGTTCGAAGAACATCATGCTTTGAGTCCCCTGGTATCCAAATTGGGGACATATGTCAGTCCATTTAGCCAGAGTGCCCATACGTTGAAGGTTTGTTCTTAACTGGATATTCGCAATAGAATGGTTAGGTGCCCTGTTCCATTCATC